>LPNX010001002.1:114546-242020 GCA_001517045.1 Pseudotsuga menziesii | reverse complement strand
TTATCGACAAAGAGACATCCACTGCATCTAGCGAATCAACTATATGTTAAAAAATCAAGGTATAAATTATAGATTGTGGAACCCTCACAAATGCAATCAAATATGAAAAATTGAATGTCACTAATGTTGAAAAATTGTCTACTGTCAAAAAAGTTAAATCATTGATCAACAAAAGCAACACCTACATATATAGTTACAATTGAAGGTCCATTTGCCATTTCTAATGAAATTGTATCTCAATCTAAATTTGGAAGTATCACAAACATACATGTTTCATAAATTTTGCATCTAGTTTGACATTCTACATGTTTTCTTTTGAATATATATATATATATATTTATATATATATATATATATAAAAACGCTTCCGACCACGCTTCGCTTCCGACCATTTTTTGAAAAACACGCTTCCGCGCACCCGCTTCCCGCACCCGCACCCGCTTCGCTTCCACGCTCTGGCAACACTGTGTCACACTTATCTTCAGATATTGAATGCATTGGTGTTTATGCCTAAACTATCAGACAAATTCATTTTATGAATTATTAGTTCAGAAAAGCAATAAACCAGGTTTGCAGTCAAAGTGTTTGATAAAAGTCCAATAAAAAGGTTTTGTGATTGTTTATCAAATTTCTTAGTGATTGCTGAAGAAGGTGTGTTAACTTGTGTGATACAGAACATAAGAGATACAAGTCAGGGTCAACTAAAGATTATCAGTTGAAGTCATGACCTCAACAGGATTGCGAGTTGAAGACAGGCTGGATGGGTCTGATAATTTGAGCCCTTGGAAAGAGTGCATAACTATATTGTTCAAAGAGTTGGAGCTATCGGATATTGTTGGTGCTTCTAACACCATCACAGTTCCCACAGATGCTGCTTTGAAGACTGCCTTTGACAAGAAAGATATCAAGCCACAAAGAATCTTTTTGGACTCCATAAAAGATCATGTGATACCTCACATCATAGGTAAGTCACATGCTTTTGAAATTTGGAAAGCTTTATGTACTCTTTGTCAAAGTAAGAATCAGAATAGAAAGATTGTTCTCAGAGAAAAATCGAGGAACACCAAGATGATTGATGCTGATATAGTAACCACTTATCTCACAAAAATTTCTCAAGTTAGAGATGAATTGGGTGCTGCTATTGAGAAAGTGGAGGATGAAGAGCTTGTTAGATATGCTCCTAATGGGTTCACTGCAAAATGGCACACATTTGTGGAAGGAGTAGTTGCTAGAGAGAAACTTCCAGATTGGACAAGGTTATGGCATGACTTTGTTCAAGAAGAGTCCCGAGAGGGGACATTCCAGAATAGCACTTAGAGCAGTGAAGAAAATGTAGCCCTTCTTACAAAAGGAAAAGGTAAAGGGGGGAAGAAAAAGGAGAAAGACCTTAGTAAGGTTCGGTGTTATAACTGCAACAAGTTCGGTCACTATGCTAGTCAATCCCCTAAGAAGAAGGATGAAGACATAGAGGGAGCAACATCAACAGAAGTACAAGAATTGAAGAATATGCTGGTCAATTTGAAAAGGAATTTTCTTTGGCATCAGTTGAGACTAGTATAGGTAGTTCAGTAGATTACCGTGTGTTGAGGCCTGGAAATTCGCAGGCAACAACAGCAAGGGATTCTCCCCAGTCAACGTTCCCAACTAGCCCGTGACTGTTTGGTATAGGGAATTCGTTCGGTTTGCGGTCCGGCTATCGTAGGTCAAGTAACAAAAACTAAAGGGTTTACCGGTTGCGGCCCGGTCCACCGTATATATTTTTGTATTTTTTTACTTAAAGTATGATATGCACGTGCCTAATTAACCATGCAGGGTGATAAAGGATGCAAGGAGTAGTCACAACGTGATGCGCAGGTTCTTACCTCTCGTCTTAAAACTCACAAGCATCTAAATCACATATGCAGCGATAAAGTAAAACTAACTATCTATCTATCCCCGGGGAGCGAAATTGTAACTTATTTATGAGTAATGTGTGTTGTGCATGCATTATAAAGAGAAATTACAGGTAGCTGATATTCGTTCCTACAACACATGAACGATTAAAGATATTTAGACAATCAGATAGCCAATTGTTTATGAACAACATGCATTACTCATTGTGGTAATTTCACAGAATAAACCAGAAATCATTTAATCTAGAACATAGGCTCTAAGAGTTAGAACGATCTCACAGTTAATGGACACAAACTGGAAAAACGAAATAGTTCATCTTTCACCAATCCATAGCATAGCATTTGAACGTCCCACCAAACTTTCTCCGACAGGCAAACAATAATTCTATATTGCAAAAAAAAGTAGTTCTTCTTACAATATCTCTTTACATGTCTAACTGGGAAAAAAGCCCCTTGTTCTTCTAAGTCTCCTATATTTATACAAAAGGATGGGACTGTTGGGCTGCCCACAAATAACCTTTGGGCTTCCCAAAATTCCACTTTCATCAAACGTTTACAAAATCGTTACATATTACAAGTGAATGATCATTAACGAGGAGGGCCCCACTTGAGTATTCAGAAATTTCTTCCATGCTAAAGCCTCAGGGGCGGTGCCTTCAAACGCACAAGGTTCCAAAAAATGAATGTTTATTTCGAACTTTGCAGCCTGGTTCTTGATGGCTTCAATTCTGGCCGCACTCAAACGGAGTTGATCCTCCAGTAACTGCACACTGATGGCGGAATGATCTACTTCACTCCTTAAGATCTGGTCGTCGAGGGCTTTAATGTGCTGTATTTTTGCTTCCTCCTCTTGATACCTCTTCTGCAGAATTTCCACAAATAAGTTGTGATCTGGAAAAACATCTAGCCTCTGCTCAGCCTCTACTTGGCACTGGTTATAGGTAATCAGGAGCCTTCTGAAGAATTCTGTGCATGCTCCTGTAGTCTTTCTAACAGCCTTTTTGAACTCCTCGGCTGTGTTTATAGCAAACTCTAATAAGTCGTAATCCTGCTTAAGGGCCTGCTGATCCTTCGAGCGCAGCTCTACAGGAGTGTCTTCATTATTTTCCAGCCTTGCCATTCTTGTTGTCAGGACTTTCAGGACGTCCTGAGATCTATCAACAAAATAAGAGGAGGTCTCCAGAAACTCCTCCAATCGGCCGTCTATTTGCAAAACTTTGCATCTTTCTTCTTCTATGGTAGTCTGCAGCTGAAGCATCTTGGCCTTTTGTGCCAACACATGTTCCTTGAAAGGTTGGAGGTCAACCTGCTGCTCTTTTGCTTCTTCTAAAGCTGTTGTTAGAGAAGAAATCTGCTCTCGAAGTTTCATCTCTTGTTCTTGAGCTTGCTTCTCATTTGCCTCCAAGGTGGTCTTTTGCAGCTCTAAGTCTTCTATCTTTCCCAGCAGCTGTTCCTTCTCAACCCTTAGCTCCTGATACTCTTGCTGCACTCTCTCTAGACACTCTTGTGTAGTTTCCATAGACCTCCTTTCAGCTTGGAGAACCTGCAGTTCATCCTTTGAAGACCTCATCTCCTTTTGCATGTCATCATATTTTCTCTTCAGCTTACTGTTTTCTTCTCTCTCCTTTCTTAATGTGTCTTTCAGCTGAGAAGAAGACTTCTTGGATTGCTCTAGATCTGTCATGATTTTGTCTACGCTATCCTCCGAAGCGTGGATCAATGCAGCTCCTGCTCTAATGGTGAATCTGGGATCTCGGTCGGTCCCATATACAACGGTTGTATCCGTTATCATCTTCCCGGACAGACCTCCTGTTTCGACCTTCTTTTCAGTTCTCTTCACTATCCTCTTTCTTTCCTTGTCATAGAAGACAATATTAAAATCGGGGATTTCTTCCCCTATCTTCGGTTCGAAAGGGACCAGCTTAAGTGTGGGGACCATAGACTGTCCAGGTGCGCTGACAGCAGGTGCTTCTGGGTCCTGAACCTCGGGGTTCTCAACGTCCTGGGTCTAAATGTCAGCTGTGTCAGAGGCTGACTGTTCTGTCGTTGTCTGGGTCAGCTTCATCCTCTCTACTTCCTGTTTCTGTAGCTCCTCATCAAGCTTTCTTTTCCTTTCTTCTTCTTCATTTCTCGCATCTTCTTCTGCCCTTTTGGTTGCCTCTTGGGCAGCTCTTCTTTTTTCTTCCTCTTCTCCCTGAAGCCACCCTGTAGCCTCTTGGGCCAACCTTTGGGCTTTTTCATTTCTTTTCCTGGTTTCTTCATCAACTTTTGTTTGTTCATCCTGCCCTTTTCCCCCTTTGGTGGTGATCTTCTTTTTGAACCTTTTCCTCAAGGCTGTTATGTTCAAAGCACTGCGGAAGACAGACTCTTCTCTGTCCCAATGGTGAGTGTATTCGAAATGGACGTTGTTCTCTTTGCAGTGTTCAGCCACTTTGCTGTGGAAGTCATTTCTGTGGAAGGGCATTTCACCAAAATGAAACTTTTCCAATTCTTCCACAAACTCTTCTGCTTTCTTTACTCTACTAAACTTATAACTCCCTAACTTGAAAGGCAAAGGGGGATAGGCAACCTTCTTATGCTCAAATAAAAAGATTCCTATGCCATCTAGGAAGACTTGCCTAACTGCCTCTTTATGAACGATGTAGTCTGTGGCATATTTGGGTAACAGGGAGGGTGCCCTAGAGCCTCCAAACATTCTGAAGTAGAGCCCATCCTCAGTCAAGAAATAATATGCATATTCTTCGATTACCTGCAATGCCTCTTCCGACATGCAGTCACATTCTTTCAGGAAAATGAGAGTATACAATGGCATGATGAAATATTCACAGACCTCTCGGTAATGACTATTATGGTATTTGTGCGCCCACAGTGGCTTGTATGCAGAATAAACAGGCATCCTCTCCCGGTCCCAGATGCACCTTAGGCCCGGGAAAGGTTGATTGCACAGTATACAATCAACGAGTATGGAACTCATGTAAAATTCTGACCTCTTTTGGGACACTCCTCCCAAAGTTGAGGCCATACAGGTTGAAAGACTATTTGACACTATGTTGGCCTAGTTGAAAATGGTCCCCTGGGTCGCAACATAAAAAATAATTGGCATCCACTCTAGTTTGAAGCTCTTGCCATGAGCTCTTCCAAAAATCCTATTTAGCATTAAGGCAATGAACCTGTACGGGGGCCTTAAGCTCGCTGTGTCATATTCTCCCGTCGGCCTGGTTCTGAATTTTTTTTCAGGCAACAACATTCTTTTGAGAGTCTCAACAAGGTCCATTCTGATGTTTTTTAACCAATCGTCAGACAAAAATATTTGTGCTTCTGGCAGGTGGTAGGCCAGGGCTACGTATCTTGGGCTATAGGCAGCATAGCCTTGCTTGTCAACATTCTCCAGGATCATAGTGGTTACATCTGCCCGGGGCAGAATCCAACCGATCACTTCAGAGCATGGGAAGAGCTCTGGTCTTGTGGCAATCTTCATCAGTGAAGATTTCTCTATATTAGCGTATATGCCTTCTTCCTCCAAGCCCATATCAGGCACCTCTCGGCGCGTGATCAACTTGTATATCTCTCCCCATTGGTACTCAGGCTCTACACCAGTTATACACTTGGTGTCCTCATAAATATACTCGGTTTTAGTGACAACTTCCACGTCGGGCTCCTCCTCGACCACAGGGGCCTTCTTCTTTTGCCTCTTCGACATTTTGAGTTCGAAATCTTCCTGTCATATATGAAATTATAATCATTAAGCCATTTCCAGATAAGTTGCAAACATTGAGACAACAGAGTTTTACCCCATTTGTGTTTAACATGACGAAAATTTGTTAAATGAAGCAAATATGTGCAGGCTAACACTTCTGTCTAATACTAAAAACAGTTCCATCAGCAAATCTCTGGTGGGAAACAAAATCTACATTAAAGTGAAGGGACCTCGGGGTCTCTGCGGGCGCCATGATCATCGCGCTGCGTGGAAAGACAGGGGAACTGATTCAAGACCTTCTATGGTGTGCTTCTCAGGAAAACACTGTCTGTGCACTCTACGGTGAAGGTAATCCTGTGCGGTGATACACTCCCCCATACCGACTCGGATTCGAAACCGACCATGAACTGGGTCGCGTTGAGCAGCTCGGTTTTGGCTTGAAGGATACGGGCAACACAAAAAAGGGGGGGGCAACCAGTCTAACATCACAGGGAGGCCATGAACGACCCTTCCCTTACAGCCTATCATCGAAAGGGGCAGACTGGTGCAGACAGCGTAACGGCCGTCTGCACCAATCTCCCCAACCACTAAGCGCAGGGTTGAAATACATAACGGCTGCGGAGGGAAACTACCCTGTGGGCCAAAAAACGCCCCCACTGACAGTTACGATACAAGCCTCCCACTAAATATGCATGTAAATAACGGGGTCAAGGGAAAACGGCCGTGGAAAAACCCTAACCGTGAACCAAAATCAAAACGCTCAATAGAACGGAACGGGTAAGGCGAACAAGATCCTACCTGGCAGTGCCGCGTGACCGGCGGGAAGAAGACTGTCAAGCTTCCACGGTTGAGCCACCTGGGAACGTGGGTACGCCGACAGCGGGGTCCTTGCGAGCTTGAGCGAACGACAGCGCGCAACAGCGACAGTGCACGATAGTCGGAAATAACAATGGAATAACCCACATGCCCGACCCCATATATATGGTCAATCATGAGCGGCGGGAAAAAATCGGACGGCGGAAACAAAAGGGTCGGAGGTCGCAGGAATATTTCTTTCCGCAACGTCGGGTGGCAAAACCACTAAGCTAACCGCTAAGATAACCGGGAGAAAATAATAACACGTCGGAGCTTATGAGATTAAAAATCGGAGCGATAGCGGAATAGGGAGCCACAACGGCAGAGTCATAAAGGACAGTCAGTCCGCAATAGGCAAGGTCTACATCGGAGGAGAAGTCAACTAAATGACTGGAAGGATAGTGTTTTCGGCAGCCGCAACGGCGGAAACCCAAGACTTAAGGAGCCGCGAAAACAACAACGCGAGGTCTGAAAAGTCAAAGCGATAATCGGGAGACTTCGCAATCTGCCGTCCGCAACTGCGGAGAACGAAGTAACAAGACGTCCCGACGCGGAACCAAAAGTCAGCCGATTTAGACAAATGCATTGGGGAAAAATGTCGAAGCTAAAACTTGTTATTTCTCCGCAACAGCGGGAGCGCAAGCAAATGAACTTCCGATTCAAACTCACTGAAAACACATTCAAAGGCAATGATAAAGCTTAAACAAACAGTGGATCGTTTCAAGCATTAGAAAGGTCTTTCTGAAGAATCATTAGATCAAATCAAAGAAGAAAATCAAACCGATATAAGCAAAAGGAGGGTCCCGAAATTTTTTGAATTTTGGGAAAATGTTGCAGCTGCAACACCGTGACACATGGATAGTTGACAGTGGGTCAACTAGCCATATGACCGAAAAGTATAGAGTTTTTCAAAGGATAGGAGAAATTGCTCCAGGACACTTTGTTGAAACAGATATTGGAAATCCTCTGGCAGAGAGAAGAGGAGTTGAAACTGTGAAATTCCAACTAGATCTGGGAGAAATTCTTGAAGTAAACATGGTACTATTTGTTCTATGTATGAAAGTTAGCAGACTTTCTATGTCATCATTGGAGGATGATGGGTATGGATTCTTTGTCACAAGACAAGACACATGTTTCTATATCAGATAGAGAACCCAGTTGGTACCACAATTTTACTTGGGAATAACAGAGACGGACTTTATTTTCTGTAAGGAGAAGTGGTGTTTCCAGGGTCATGTGGATGGTTATCTGAGACTGAATCTGAAGATGAAGCAGGTGCACACTGCACAGATGATACCTTCAGTATAAAAGAATGTCTAGGGAAAAGTGAGACATCAGAAGAAGAAGACAAGAGAGAGAGAGAGAGAGAAAGAGATAATTTTTTTGGAGGAAATTTTTGATTTGTGAGAGACTGATCATTAAACAAAATGAAGGCAAGATTCCCCAAAAATATGTAGCATTCATTGGACTGTACAATCATTATTGCAAACCGTATAAGCACAAAAATTGAGGCAGATTGCAGGCACACATTTTGAGACATTTTTTTGCATTTAATGCTGGGCATAATCCATACAGCCCGTACTTGGCGCGAATCTCGAGAAAACTATTGTGTACAGTTCGCATGTGTGGGTTGACTGTGAGTATATTTGGCACATTTTTTAATGCAAATTTACAGACAAGGGTTTCTGAAATTGTTTTGATGTTGTAGGAGAAATTCTGAGTTGTTGAATTTACAATTTCTCTCATAAATATTTCTAAAATTCTTTCTATGGGTTTTCCTCTGGTGAGGGTTTGCCCTGGGCTTGGCTCTAAATTTCTGTGTTGTCACACTTATCTTCAAATTGAAATTGAATGCATAGGTGTTTATGCTTAAACTATCAAACAAATTCATTTTATGAATTATTAGTTTAGAAAAGTAATAAACCATGTTTGCAGTCAAAGTGTTTGATAAAAGTCCAATAAAAGGTTTTGTGATTGTTTATCAAATTTCTTCAACAAGCACAAAATCCGTCCTAACCGGATGTATCCTCTTTTTTGCTAGTAATTTTAGTTTGTATTTTGCTTTACAAATGGGAACAAACATTTTCCTTTGTCGTGTATGCTCTACCCCTCATAGGCTAGTTTGAAAGGGATATCCAAAAGTAGGAGTGTGCATTAATTAATTCCTCATATTTAAATAATCAACGCACTTTAATAAAATCAACATCCCCCAAACATTACAAAAATTTGGCGTAAAAACAAGTTTGGTAAATAGTGTGCAAATTCTTCAGGGAAAGCAGGAACAACTAGAAAGTGATCTTGGAGCCCCTACATCCTTGTTGGTGTAGTGTTTAACACAACCCCATGAATCCATCTAGCCCACATTTTCCCGTGCAAAGCCACTTTTCCCAAAATTTGGACATATTCCCCGTACCATTCCATATATCGGGAATTCCTTTCCCTTTAATCACTCATCACCATGATAAATTAAAATTGATCAAGACACTGCAAAACATTTTTTTTAGCAGCACTTCAATATGTTATGACTCCATTTGGCATTGGCACAATTTATACTACTATCATTTGCTTAAAGTCATCTTGATGTATGAATGTTGTATCTTTATGTTGTTGATCTAATTTCTACTTTGCAATATCTTGTCAGCAAATCATTTCAAACTGCTAACAAAACAATTCATTCATAACTAATAAAAGTAAGAACCTTAGTAACTCTTTCATATGGACTACCCCCCTTGGCTCTGTTAGGAGTGCCCTAAATGTAAGCATAAGGATCAAGTGACAGCACTTGACTCGAGACTTGCGCCCAAGCATGCACCAAGCAACTTGAATATTTCTGCTGCGTCAACTCCCAGGTGCCTAAGAGGCGGCAACAATAGCAATATCAATTGTGCTCTTGCCTTGAGAAATCAACTATCAAATCTCAAGATGTCAAGGTCAGAATCAATTGCTTCTTGTTTTATGAAGATTTCGGAGCTGAGAGATCAACTAAGCACCATTGGAGTTCCATTTAATGATAGAGAACTTGTCATGAACACTCTTAATTGTCTCCCTCCATCTTGGGAATCATTCATTCAGAGTCTTGTTGGGCAACCTAAATTGCCCAAGTTTGATCGTATATGGGCAGTTTGCATGCAAGAAGAGACAAGACTTGCAATAAGAGGTAGAATACATGGCACCCAACACGAAGAAAATCAAGCCCTTACATCTCATGTCAAGAAAGGAAAATTTAAGGGAAGGAAGTTTCATGGCAGAAAGACAAAGGTGGGAGATCAAATCGTATTTCAGATGGAAAGACAAAAAAAAGATTTTTCACAACTCTGGTGTTACAGATACCATAAATATGGACACTATGCTAGAGAGTGTCATGGTTCAAAGAGAAGGAAGCATGAAGCTTCAACTGTAGATCTTGATGAAGACACCTCTCTCAAGAAGGCAAAGAATGAGGATCGTACGTAGTTCTTCTAGTACTCCCCATGTTGAGGTAATGATTAGAGGACAATGGACTCCCAGCAAGAATATGAAAGATTAGAGGACTCTCATGATTCCTACAAGGAGGCAGTGGGAGCCCACCCACAAAACAATAAAAGATATGTATTTGGATTTATTCCTAGAATTAAAAAGTTTGTTGAGCATGTGATATACTTATTCTATTTGATGAACAATAGGCTCATGTAGTATTTGTTATAATAGCCTGTAATGTTGCACAACATTCCATGAGCCCATCTAGGATGATATCTCCTTCTAACATGCTTAGAGTAGTGCACTCTCTTGACGGTATGTTATAATGGAGATGGAAAGCATCTAGATAGTAGCCATGTGTGTGTTGCATTGAAGCATTGGCTAAGATACCTACATATCTGTATGAATTATTGTCATTATATTGAATGAATTTGATTATGTAGCTAACCATTTGAAAGGGTTTGACTCGTAGGTAAAAGATCACCTCCTATGGCCTACAAGAGAAGAATGATAAGACTTGTTCCGAATAACAAGTGATGGACATATAGATCTTGTCGGTGATCGGGTGAGAGCAGATTGATCAGAAGCAGAAAGCCTCTAGGAGCATGACGCTCAGTCTAAGAAGGATGACTTCCAGACGAAGCAATTAAATGGATGTCATGACTGCTTATTAATAACAACAAACAGATGAGGACCAAATACATCCAGATATACGTGGATACATGACCCACAGGCCCAGAGAATCTCATGTAGAGATTGGCAATTGGTAGCAGAAGGCTCCAATGGATGTCGGTCTCTCTATTATAGATGTTTGTTTCTTCGATGATTATGGAAAGTAGTTATTTTCCAGTGTGAGTCATGATAGATGGATCCTGAATGACGAGAGTTACTCAGTCAATTTCTGAGGAGACAGAGGGAGTCAGTCCTTGAGGTGAAGATATTGGACTATTGCATCACTTATTGATGACAGCTGAAGGATCCTTAATGTACCTAGTCGTCACGAAGATGGGTACTTACATCTTACCTATGGATAGCTACAAAGAGAGCAGGATGCTTAGATGCAGAGGTAGCAGAACGCTCCAACACAGAGGGAGGACTCTCGAATAACCCTACAATGGGGTGGGGAGACGAGTCTCTTGATGCTCTCCCATACAAGTGCATGAATTCAGTCATATGATTTGCTATCATGTTTTATCTGCATTTCATTTCCAGAATAGGGCAGGACATAAATGTTTGCCTCAATATATTTGATGCCTCTGTTAGCTAACATGTGTGCAGGTTCTCAGAAAATCATATGAAGTGCACACTAGTACCTGTATGATACAGGATGGGACCATACTTTACTCCCTGACACTGTGTGATGGAGTGGGAGATTGGTTCTATGATTATATCCCTCGCTAAGAGGGAAGGATAATTATACATATACTGTGCATTCTCTCGATCACTTCGTGAGGAGATCTCTCGGACATCTTGAGATGGGATGCTTCATGCACTCTCTCGATCACTTTGAAAGAAGTGAGGGGATCTCTCAGACATCCTGAAAAGGATGGAGAACCTGGCGCACATTGGTACATATGTGCGGGCTATGGTTGGATCCATGATTATACCCTTGCTAAGAGGGGATGTTGAGTTCTGTGTGAACACCTATGGACAGTGATGGTGATTCTATGTGAACACTTGAGTTCTGTGTAAACATCTATGGATGGTGATTTTGTGTGAACACCTGTGGACAATGGCGGTGATTTTGTGTGAACACCTGTGTTATGTGTAAACATCTGTGGACCATGATTTTGTGTGAACACTATGGACGGTGACGATGATTCTGTATGAACACATGAGTTCTGTGTGAACACCTATGGACGGTGACGATGATTTTGTGTAAACACCTGAGTTATGTGTGAACACTTGTGGATGGTGATTCTATGTGAGCACCTGGGTTCTGTGTGAACTCTGGATGGTTTTGTGTGGACTGAGGTTCTGTGTGAACCGATATGAGTTCTGTTTTAACTCCGGATGCTTTTGTGTGAACATCCTATCCTGTGTGGGATGTGGTTATGTCTGAACCAATATGAGTTATGTGTTGACTTCTGAGTATAGTATGGACTCCTTGTCTTGTGTGGATTGTGGTTATCGACATGAGTTCTGTGTGGACTCCTTGTCTTGTGTATACTGATATGAGTTGTGTTGAAGTCTCTAGGTTGGTGCCTAACAACCTTTGTGGTTGGGATATTTATGGGTTGTAGCCCATGTGGTCATCATGAGGCTGTACCCTATGATGTGGTGATGACTCACTATTGGTTGTAGCCCTAGTGAGCTCCTTGTGCTGAGGGACATTGAGCACATGCATGTTCCCCAACAAACTGGGTTGAGCTGAGGCATGTTGAGTTGGTGCATGTTCCTCGACGAAATGGGTTGAGTTGGCGCATGAGTGACTCCTTGATGGGCTGGGAAGAGTTGTGGAGCTAATGGATGTTCTTCGATGGACTGGATTAAGTTGATGCACGGAGATTGATTTGTGGACACTTCTTGATGAACTGAGATTCTGTTGGAAGACCTTCCTTATGATATAGAGATATTTGAGATAGTTGTGATGTATTGATGAGATCTAGATGTGTTCCAATATGATCATACTGATGATGTCTCCTTGGCTAAGAGGGAGTGTTGGTGTAGTAGCTGCGTGAGGCATCTCCTCACAAGTCAGTCCAAGAAATAATAGTAAAAAAATAAAATATAATTTATTGTGACATAAGTCAAGTCAGCCCTAGTAAGATAGACAAGTCGGCCCCAGTGAAAAGTTACCCAAAAATTAGTATAAATAGGAGGGACGCCTCCTAATTTGAACATAACAAGCAAGTTCGCTCAAGCTAAATAAGTTTGCTACTGCAGCTAGGAGAACTCTTTTTTGTGGTCTCGAGGATAGAAGAAGTTTCTCTCTTGTTTTCTTGGGGTATATGCTACTACTATTTGGTTGTACATTAATCTCAATCGGAAGGTGTGAGCTCGGGGAGACAAATAACTTTGTCTATGGTTGGGAGATGATTGTTTTATCTTCGTGGTTAAGTGAGCTCCACATTCATTTTGTTTCTATGCTTTGCCATTCTTTTGGTGATCTTGGTCATACTGCTATTAAATTCTAACAGATTCTTGTGTAGCAGCAACTAACAACACAAATGAAAGAGGACTTTTCTTTATATAGGATGAGAAACTCGACTTGTTTTCATTAAACACTTATTTTTTATGACTCAATCCCTAGATCTATTCTAGAAAGACTCAAACCCTAATTAAAATCCTTTTGACACGGTAAGCAATGATTGAAAAGAATGTAGTAAGTGGTTAGAAAAGGCCTTAGACAAGTCAAAAGAGGAAGAGCGACTCACGCAAACATAACGACTTGGTCCAAGAGGGGGACAATATAATCCAAGAAGAAGAATTCCAGGGGAGGGTTGGCACGTGTGGGTCATTAGGAGGCAAAAATCCCTAAAACCACTCACCAATGATGAGGAGAGGGTCAAACAAGGTAAATAAGGTCAAATTGGCTTGATGAAAGAAGGAAACAAGCAACACGTGTGAAGAAACAAGGGGTACGACTCACACTTGTTAGGTTAGGAAGGACATTTTTGCCTTAGGAGAGGAATGCTTGGGGTCTTGAGGCTAGGAAGGCCTTTAGAAGGGTGTTACACATCAATTAGAAGGGTTAACCTTGAGGTTGCTAGGCTAGAAGGGGTGTCTAGGTGGACTGCATGGGAATATGCGAAATCGCACAAAAATATGTTGAGGGTCTCACATGAGAAGGATGAAACTTTGAGTTATAAAGTTAATGCAAATTTAGATAATTAAATTTAAATTTAGAGCTATGGAAAGGCACTTCTAATCCTTTTAATTTAGTTTTAACCACAAACCCTCTTTAATTATCATTTAACCATGTGCAAGAGGGAATCCTAAGACTCTAGACTCTAGATGTGATACCTTACATTGATTCTAGGGCTCTGTTGCTCAGGACATATGGTAGAGGTACCCATGATGTGCTCCCACTTTGGACGGTTTTACAAGTGAAAAAACGTCTAAAAATTTACGATCACGAAGATGTAAATTTTCTTTAGTAAAAAAACTCAGGAGTCACTTGTCTTAGTACAACAACCATAGTCAAGCCAATTATGGATTATAACTGGCCCTTTCCATACAAGAGACATCTCACTTTCACATAACCATGGACAACTGATACAATGATGATACATTTATAAATTTGGCTGAGACAAGCCATACATTGGACTTATTCTAAATCATCATCATCTTTGACTTTACCCCTTGAATAAACCTTGTGCAATTTGAGTGGGTAACACCGCCCGTCTTGTCATATAGAGATCTTTGAATCTTTCCCATGTTATTTTATGGGGGTGAATTTGGCGATAAACTTCTGGCCCAAAACTTTGAAAGTTTGAAGATATAGGGGTACTCTCTGCACAGTATGGTATCGTCAAGGATGGTTACCCTATTTGGATATAGATCCTAACAAATATTTTAATCAGTCAACCGTGATGATTACTTTATCAATTGATATATATATATATATATATATATATATATATATACATCATTAAAGTACTATTATGTTGTGCAGCAGTCCATTGCACTTAATACATTTGTGCCATCTATTTGGGAATTTGCAACTAGTTGTGCATTAGTTGTTATTACTAATGTTAGGCAACCTATGCAAATGAGCGCTGCTGGTTATAATACTTTATACCCTAATTAGTTATGGGTGACATTTTTGGTCATGTATTTTGTTTGAGACATTGTCTAACAGGAGTATAAATCAGATGGTCTGTCATTAAGTTTAAAATGAATGATACTTTGTGCGAGTCAAATCCATTTTTCTCAACTTTAGGTCTGTTTTGCAAGTGCATTTTTTTATTTGCCTTTGGATTTTAGAAAGTAACTGAATCACATACCTCTTGCACTTTGAATAATGAAAGCAACATGCCAAACTAGAATGTATGCTTATTTTCTGCTGCAGTCTATATTTCTATTCTAGATTCTAGCTGATTCTTTTTTAATTTTCATTTTCACTGAACAGTGCCAGTGAAGAAGGAACCACTGGAGTTGAGGCAAGGCCGAAGAAGGACCAATAGATTCCTTTTCTCCCGGCAAATTCTTTTAAAAGGATCTAGTTTGGGCATTGGAGGGCCTGAATCGCAGGGGAAAGCCCAAGCTGCATTAAGTGATTTGAAACTTGAAGGTTGGATTTGAGCAACAAGATTCATCTCTGTGAACGTCTAGATTTCTTTTAGTTTTTTGGTATCGAATGTACCACTGTAACTTGCAATTGTTGTTTTGAGACTTTTTGTACAAAATTGGATGTCTTACAGGAAAATGGAAGCATGTTAAGAAAGGATTTCAGCAGCGGGATAAGTTGCTGCATTTTAGTGCCCCGCTAAGAGATGGGTGAGCATGGTGAAAAAGTGCACTTGAGTATATTGAAAAATGCACTGCACATGCTTGGTTTGTTACATGCTTATGGTTATTTTGCAGATTTGTTAGCAGTTCTTTTGGGTGGCGGTGGGGTGCTTTCCATGAGGTACAATCTGAGCAAGCTATTGACCAAATATGCTACCGCGTACAATATATTTGAGCTACAGAAATTTTGAAATCTGTATCTAGCTTATATCTAAAAATGACATATACATATCTTGCAGGGGGTTGATGTGGCTGTAGAACACGGCACAGCAATCCTCGCTTCAGAAAAAGGAACAGTAACTTTTGCTGGATGGAATGGCGGGTGAGTATTTGAAAATTTTTAGTGGATTCTCAGAAAATTACAGGTTTTGACCTAAAATCTTACAGCATTTCAAAGTTGAAAACTATAGTTTCAAATTACTCCCAATTTTTATAAAATTCCTTATTGTTTCCGAATAAAAACAGTGAGTGAAGCCTTTTTATTGCTTAAAAATTAGTTTTTTTTAAAATGCTTTATATATAACTTCAGAAAACAAATATTACATCAGAATCGAAGATGTTTACCACATGCTTACAACAGGCGTACCAGGAAAGCCCTGGTCTACAAATGCTAAAAATTCTAGCATATGATCCCAGGCCCCCATAGGGAGGGACTCAACATCACAAGGAAATGCAGAGAGGTAAACTTGCAGGAGTAGAGCCAACTCTTGCTTAAAGCTCCACAAATCCCCCAGACTAAGTGGACGAGGAACCTCATTCTAAGTAACTTTACATTGTTGCAACAACGCTTCCACAAAAGGTAATTGCAACCAAACAAACTGAGAGCCAAAGGAATTTGTGGCTGAATCTGACCATCCAAGTGTTTCCCAAGAGATGCCCCTTTCCATGAGAGCAGAGCTACAAAAAGGGAATGGAATTTAGCCTGAAACCATTCCCAAGAAACATGATTAACTGTCCTATATTTACCACACAATGCACATGCTGAACTAGTAATGCCAGCTGTGTGCAACCTCCTTTTGGCAGCGAAGACTTGATACGCAGTAACCACCCCCAAACTTCATGTTTAAAGGAGGCACGAGCCTTCCAAATGGACTGACACCTCAGCCATCTCTGCACCTGATCTCCATGCCCCCTCAATTTATTTAAAGGCTAAACAGGTGCCTAGATCAGAGGAGTTCCTAACCAGCTCATAATGATCCTTCATCTCATACATATAAATAGGCTTCCCACTTCTCCATTTCCAATCACTAAAACAATGTTGTCAATACCATAAAGGTTTTGAGCGCAGCAGTTAAGAGTCCTCCATGTATTCTATCACTGAGTGTTTTGATTCTACAAATCCCTTCCAAAAAATACTTTCTGAACCAGCCTTTTATCCCCATAATTTGGTGAGAATCGAGATACCTATCCGACTCCATAAAAATTGGAATGTCCAGAGTGGTTGGGATGCTAGATCCTAAGCATCCTGGGTCCCTTTAAAATGCCAAGAGATAATGCGGAGACTCCCTGTCAAGACGACCACACCTTTGATTGGAACCAAACCTTAGATCACAAATGTCTTTGAATTATTGATAATTTCACAAAGTTGAAAAGGGCCTTTAATCCCTCCAATATATTGAGCCCAGTGAATTTGATGATGCACTAAGACTTGCCAAGGGGCATCCCCTTCCACTGCCTCTAATGACCATTTGCTGGCAAGGGCCACTCCTCGGCCTTTTACATCATGGAGAATCAAACTGTTGATTATTTTACCTATGAGTTGTTCCCCTTAGTGACATTTGCCTAAGTCACTAGGAAAATGGGTCAAGTCACTTGGACTTTATATTAATGACTTGAGATGAGCATTAATTGCACTTTAGAGAATAAAGTGCGCTTTAAGTGAAAAATTTAAAAAGTTAGTGAAATTAATTATTTTGTGGAGAAAAATGATTTTAAACTTTAGAGAATAAAGTGCATTTTAAGTGAAAAATTTTAAAAATTAGTGAAATTAATTATTTTGTGGAGAAAAGTGATTTTAATCACAACCACTCATCTAGTCTAATATGAGCCCTAAGATTAGATGGCTTTTCATTCACCCTAACTTTTTACCTAAAAAAAAGTTTTCAAAGTGAAGAGGCACTTTTGCATTTTGAGAAGAAGAGAGAGCCGTTTTATGAGGAAGTAGGAGTTTTTCTTTTCTCTTGGCACACAAATCGAGGAAGGAAATAGTAGCAACATGGCACGAAAATTGAGGTAACAACAACAACATTTATTGTTGTTTTGTACAGGTTGTACTGTACGGATTTCGTACTGTGCACGAATCTCGAGGCATCATGACAGACACGATTTTCAAGGCAGATTTCAGACATGTTTTTTGAGGCAGAAAAACTGGGCACGAATCCTGAGGCAGTTTTCAGTGGCACAATTTTCGAGACAGTCCAGATAGACAGTCTGTACAGCTCGTCCGTACGGCTGCCGTATTGTCCGTACAACAACACGTAAATTGAGGCAGCAAACAAGAAATTTATAAGTTTGCATTTTTTCTGTTTGGCACAAAAAACGAGGCAGAATATTTTCATCCGGTTGAGATAAGTTGGTCTGATAATTTTTCTGTCTATTGCTGTAAATTTTCCAGATAATAAAAATTTATCTCTCATAGGTTTTCCCCGGAGGTTGGGGTTTTTTCTGGGTCATTGGACCAAAAATACTGTGTCTGGAGTTTATGTGTGAATGTGGTTTATTTGCTGTTCATGAAAATGTTGTAGAAACTCTTCTTGTGTTTCAGTCTTTATTGTTTATGAGAAAAATCTAATTTGTGGCAGAAAAACAAATTGGGTTGGGCATTAAACAATGTTTTAAACGGAGTTGAAAACCGGGTTGGGAGAGTGCTGAAAATTTCTACATCGTATCAGAGTTTTGTTAAAGAGAGGGAAGATTTATACACACTGAAAAATTTCAGACTTCAGTGATTTCTTTTGTTTGTGGGCTGCACCTTCTTGAAACTTGAACTTTGAGAGAAAATGGTTACAGGACTTAGGTTGGAGGATAGGCTTGATGGGGCTGAGAATTTTGTCCCATGGAAAGCTAGGCTAGTGTTGATATTGGAGGAAAATGAGTTTGTGGGATGAGGTGGTTCATAATACTACAATAGTTCCTATTGTTGTTCCCCCTTCCACCGATGTAGCAACACTTTCTGCTTTCAACAAGAAGGACATAAAAGCTAGAAGAATTATTCTAGATGTAGTGAAAGACCATGTGATCCCACACATCTCGAGTAAGACCCGTGCATATCAGATGTGGGATGCTTTGACCGGCTTGTGTCAAAGCTCAAATGAGAATAGGAAGATGGTTTTGAGAGAGAAATTGAAAAGTATCAAGATGGCCAAAGCTGAGGTTGTGATATCTTACCTTACTAGGATCTCTCAGGTGAGAGATGAGCTTGCAGCAGTGGGGGAGGTTGTTTCTGGTTTGGAGCAAGTGCGAACAACTTTGAATGGGGTTTCAAAGCCTTGGGCTGTGTTTGTGGAGGCTATAATGGCCAGGGAGAACTTGCCTACATGGGACAAGATTTGTGATGATTCTGTTCAGTCCAGAGACCCGGAGGGGTCTTGTGCAGGGCAACGCTTCTACTAGCAGGGAGGATGATGAGAATGTGGCATTGAATGCAAAGGGGAAGAAGAAGTTCAAGAAAGGCCCCAAGAAGGGTGGGGCTAAGTATCAGGAGGGAAGTGGACAAAAGAAGGATTTGAGCACTGTCAAGTGCTTTGCTTGTCAGAAGTTTGGATACTATGCTGGTCAGTGTCCACAGAAGAAGAAGTAGCAGCAAACAACAACTTCGACAGAGGTGGAGGAGTTTACAGCGAGATTCGAGAGAGAGTTTTCTCTTTGTACTGGGCATGTTGATAGAGAGAGAACATCCATCATCACCAGTGCAGATGTTGATATTGAGAGGACGTATTCCTTGTTGACAGGCCATTTTTTGAGTGCATCCACCACCAGCGTGGTACATTGATAGTGGAGCTTCGAGCCACATGACAGGTGCTCGAGAGATGTTCTCTGAGCTTTCACAGGCAGAGATTGATGTGGAGGTAGTGTTGGGGGATGACACAGTTGCCAGAGCAATTGGGCGTGGGACCATTACTTTTTAGAGAGAGTCCATGAGTCTCATGATCTTGAGAGATGTACTGTTTGTACCTGGGCTGAAGAAGAACTTGATTTCAGTTTCCATGATCGAGGATAGGGGTCTTGGGGTGTCCATCCTGGATGGACATGTGTGTGTTTTTCCCAAGACTGCAGGACCATCTGCTTCATACACCATTGGAGTCAGATGTGGGAAACTGTACAAGCTCTTGTTTCAGCCCTAGCATGCTTTGGCACATAGCAACATCAACGAGCTTTGTGAGTTGTGGCATAGGAGGATGGCTCATCTGCATCATCCAACTTTGAGGATATTGAGGTATATGGCTACAAGTTTGCCAGAGTTCAGTACGGAGCACAGTGATGTTTGCAGGGGGTGTGCTTTGGGAAAGTGCACCAAGACTGCTTTTACTAGCAGTGATAGCAGGTTAGCAGGAGTTCTTGATTTGATACAGTCCGACTTGTGTGGTCCTATGTCAGTTGTTTCTCTGAGAGGGTTCGAGTATTATGTGACATTCATCGATGACCATTCCAGGAAGGCCTGGATCTACTTCCTGAAGAGCAAGAAATTTGAGAAGGTCTTGCAGAGGTTCCAAGAGTTCAAAGCTCTTGTGGAGAACCATACTGGGAGGAAGATACAGGCACTTAGATCAGGTAACAAGGGTGAGTATACCTCCAAAGAGTTCGATGAGTATTGCAGACGAGGGCATTCAGAGACAGTTGACGATACCATACACTCCTGAGCAAAATGGAGTGGCAGAAAGGAAGAATAGATCTATAGTTGGAGCCGTGAGAGCCATGTTGCATGATCAGTCACTTCCTTTCTTCCTTTGGGCAGAGGCATGTAGTACAACTGTATACCTTCAGAACAGGAGTCCTTATCGTGCCGTGGGGAACAAGACACCTGAGGAGAGTTTCACAAGCAAGAAGCCCGAGGTGATTCATTTTCGAATATTTGGTTTCCTGACTTACTCATGTCCCTTCTGAGAAGAGGACAAAGTTTGAGCCCACAACAGAGAGAGGCATCTTTGTAGGGTATGATGAGACTTCGAAGGCCTTCCGCATTTATTTTCCTTCTCAGAGGAAGGTTGTTGTGAGGAGGGAAGTGAGATTTGAGGAGCACGCCTTCAGGAAGTCTAGAGAGTCAGAGCAGGGAAAGCAGTAGGTTCCCACGCCTCAGGTAGTTTCACAGGTACCTTCAGTGCAGTTGACAGGTTCACAGGTTTTCGGGGTTACTGGACCACATAATATAGGCACAGGTTCTCCAGTTTCAGTGGTTCAACCAACAGGATCTTCGGGGACAGGTTTTGGGTCTCAGGTCACAGGCTCACCATATAGAGCTTCAGGATCACAGGGTTCACCAGTTGTTGGTACACTAGCTTTTGGTTCACAGGTTATTGGGTCTTCTACCTCTAGGAGTTCATCAGATGAGGACAGGCCAGTGTGGGAGCAGTCTTTAGGGAAGAAGCCACTTAGGCTTCGGGACACCTTGAAGTAAGCAAAGGAGTTTGGAACACCCAAGGAGCCAATGAGGGCTATTCAGATGCCAGACACATTGGGTATGGCATTAGTTGCTAGTCTTCGTGATTCAGAGCCATCTACATTTGAGGAGGCCTCTCAACATTATGTTTGGAGAGATGCCATAATGGAATAGTACGATTCCATCATGAAGAACGATGTTTGGGAGATTGTTCCAAGACCTGAGGGGAAGTCAATGGTGACTTCTCGTTGGTTTTACAAGCTAAAACATGTTGCAGATGGTAGTGTGGAGAAGTACAAGGCTCAGTTTGTAGCGGGGGGGTTCTCACAGGTTGAGGGAGTTGATTATGATGAGACCTTTGCATCGGTTGCTCGTTATACTTCTATCAGGGCGTTGATTTCCATTGCTGCTGAAATAGGTTGGAAGATCCATCAGATGGATGTGAAGATCACATTTCTCAATGGAATCATACAGGAGGAGGTTTATGTTGAGCAGCCCCAGGGATTTGAGATTCATGGGAGAGAGTCTCATGTTTGCAGGCTGAAGAAAGCCTTGTATGAGCTTGGTATTCTAGGATTGACTCTTACTTACAGCGGATGGGTTTTCAGAAGAGTGAAACAGATCTGAATCTCTATTTCATCATGGTTGGAGATGATCCGCTCATTCTTTTGTTGTATGTGGATGACTTATTTATCACAGGAGGAGAGAGACCTATTGCAGCTTGCAAGAAAGATCTTTCTTCAGAGTATGAGATGACAGACATTGGGTTGATTCAAAGATCTTGCTTCAGAGTATGAGATGACAGACATTGGGTTGATTCACTATTTTTTGGGATTGGAGGTTTGGCAGGAGCCTGGCCATATTTTCCTGGGACAAGGAAAGTATGCAGTTGATATTCTGAGGAGATTTTAGATGGATGATTGTAGGCCGATGTCTACACCGATGATCCCCAACTGGAAGAAGCTTCATGCTTCTGAGGGAGAGTTGGTGGATCCTACACTATATCGTCAGCTCATTGGTTCTTTGATGTATCTAGTCAACTCTAGGCTATATTTGTGTTTTGCGGTGAACATTCTCAGTCAGTTCATGGTGGAGCCTAGGAGGGTGCACTGGGTAGCCGCAAAGCATGTATTGAGATACCTTGTAGGGACAGTGGAGTATGGTTTGGACTACAGGAGATCGGATGGGATTAGATTGATTAGCTTCACAGATTCAGATTGGGCAGGCAGTGTGGCAGATCGGAAGAGCACTTCCGGATGTTGTTTCAGTTTGGGCCAGGTAGCACTGTCGTTGTTCAGTCGGAAGCAAAAGTCTGTTGCTTTGAGTTCTGTAGAGGCTAAGTATATGGAAGCCATTCAGGCCAGTTGTGAGGCGCTGTGGCTTGGCAAGTTATTGGTTGATTTATTTGATCAGGAGCTGAGCCTACGGTGATTTACTGTGACAATTAGAGTTGCATCCAACTCTCTGAGAATCCTGTATTTCACGACAGGTCAAAGCATATTTAGATCAGGTATCATTTCATTCGTGATTATGTTCAGAGAGGAGCAGTGACATTGCAGTACATTGCCACTGATGAGCAGGTTGCATATATCCTAACGAAGTCTCTTGGAAGAGGCAAGTTCATTCATTTTAGAGACAAGTTGGGTGTGGTGAAGAACAACTTCATCGGTAAGAGGGAGTGTTGATTTTTTTACCTAGGAGTTGTTCTCCTTAGTGACATTTGCCTAAGTCACTAGGAAAAGGGGTTAAGTCACTTGGACTTTATCTTAATGACTTGATATGAGCATTAATTGCACTTTAGAGAATAAAGTGCACTTTAAGTGAAAAATTTAAAAAGTGAGTGAAATTAATTATTTTGTGGAGAAAAGTGATTTTAATCACAACCACTCATCTAGTCTAATATGAGCCCTAGGATTAGATGGCTTTTCATTCAGCATAACTTTTTATCTAAAACAAAAAGTTTTCCAAGTGAAGAGACACTTTTGCATTTTGAGAGAAGAGAGCCATTTTTCCGAGACAGAGGAGAAAATAGAAGCATGGTTTTTTTTTTCTCTTGGCACACAAAACGAGGAAGGAAATAGCAGCAGCAGGGCACGGAAATCGAGGTAACAGCAACAACATTTATTGCTGTTCCGTACAGGCCATACTGTACAGTTTCCGTACAGTGCACAGATTCCGAGGCAACATGACATGCACAATTTTTGAGGCAGAACAATTGGGCACGAATCCCATGGCAGTTTTCAGTGGCACGATTTTTGAGACAGTCCGTATAGACATGCCATACAGCCTGTCCGTATGGCTTCCGTACAGTCTGTACAGCAGCACGGAAATCAAGGTAGCAAACAGGAAATTTTTGAGTTTGAATTTTTTCTTTGGCACAGAAAACGAGGCAGAATATTTTCATCCGGTTGAGATAAGTTGGTCTGATAATTTTTCTGTCTATTGCTATAAATTTTCCAGATAATAAAAATTTCTCTTTCACAGGTTTTCCCCGGAGGTTGGGGTTTTTCCTGGGTCATTGGACCAGAAATACTGTGTCTGAAATTTATCTGTAAATGTGGTTTATTTGCTGTTTCATGAAAATGTTGTAGAAACTCTTCTTGTGTTTCAGTCCTTATTGTTTATGAGAAAAATCTAATTTGTAGCAGAAAAACAAATTGGGTTGGGCATTAAACAATGTTTTAAATGGAATTGAAAACCGGGTTGGGAGAGTGCTGAAATTTCTACACAAACCCCCTTAAGCTTGTGGTAAGGTACATATGCCCCAAGCCAGCAAAGGGAGCCCCTTCACCCCTCCCTGTTTGCGAGCCCCTTCACCCCTCCCTGTTTGCCCTAGGGAAAGCTCTAGAGCACACTCTCCAGAGCTTGATAAGTTGAGTAAAAAGAAAGAGACATGAGGAGTGATAGACAAGTCCCGATGCAAAGATTCTATCCACAACTGCAATTTGCCCAGCTATTGGCAAGTCAAAAAGAGACCAAGCCAAAAGCTTCTTCTCAAATTTGTCCATGATCCACAAGAGAAACTTGTAAGCCAAACAGGATACTCAAATACTGAATTTTTAATCCAGGTCTTATGCACTTCCATTTCTGATTCAACCAATGTCGGGGGTCCTCCTGAGTCCTGTCCAATATGAAAAACCTCTGTTTCCTCATCACTAACAACTGCCTCAGAATCATTCATTGTGATCATATTAATTGCTTATGCCATCTTTTCCTTCCCTTTATTGAGCATCTTTATGGGATTATTTCAGGTTTTGCATATCTTTTTCTTATTTGTGTGTTTCTGTATGTTCCATTCCTTCATAGAATGCTGTATTATTGTCACAATTTGAGGTCCATTTCTTTGCTACTATGTTAGAAAAGGAGCCTCATCCTTAAAACTGCATATCAGCGTGTTCTTAAAACTTAAAAATTTATATATGCAAACTTCTTTGGATATTCTTTTTTGCAAAAAAATATATACATAAGAATCTGAGTAATTATTTTGCCTTTGTTTTCAGTTACGGGTATCTAGTCGCAATCGAACATGAAGGTGGTTTTGTGACGAGATATGCACATTGCTGTGCTATTCATGCTCGAGTTGGACAGGTTAGCATTTCTATCGGGATCTCCATGTGCACTCTTTTGTGGAGGAAAACATATTTTGGCTAAAAAGCAATTATGCTTGACCATTGGGCAGCAAGTTCAGAAGGGACAAGAAGTTGCAGCGGTTGGTGCTACGGGCCGTGCTACAGGACCGCATCTGCATTTTGAAGGTAAAATTGTTAAGGTGATATTAATGCATTTGATATAACAATGCACATCCAATCTTAGATTATCTGACTGCATAATTTATGCTAAACATTGAAATGCAGTGAGGAAAAATGGTGAAGCATTGGATCCACTAAAATGGGTAAATCTTTGATAGGCTTCAAAATTTTTGATCATATTGTTTGGTATGATTTTTAATCCCATTCATTGTATATTTAGCTCTTCAGATGCCCTGAGAGCATTTTTTCATCATTTTGTTGTTCCAGACACACCTTTTTACTAGATAAGTAGCCGAGACAAGGGACTGTCCAATGAGTAATTAAGCACATTCTGCTGCTTGTTTCCTCATCATTTTGTATTTTCATAATATATATTATTTCTCTTAGGCGGAGGTATCTAAGCATTCCAATTTTTTTACATGGTAATTAGATGATGGCGCACCTTAAAATTGTGCCCTTCATAGAGAAAATAGATGTATTTAAGTTTACATATATAACTGCATTTATTAGGATATCCAATGTCCATATACTTGGTGCAAAGGAGGGAAACATTATCAAAAGTCAATGCAATTCAATCATCAGAAGGTGGTTGTCTTGAACAAATTTTAAAATAATTGGGATAATGAAACTATGTTCATGGACACTAATTCATAATGTGAGGCACCTTGATTTGAATGTTGTAGAAGTGAACTAGGATTTCATTTTGCTTGATTTGAGATTGCAGTGAACTTATTGTTTGTTGACTGTTAGCCTTGGAGTTTGTATATCCTTTCAGCATTCATTGAATATGAACTTGTGCTAAAGTAGAACAGATAGAACCTGCCTTTATGTATTATAAAAGCATGAGGTTATTGCATTCTCTCACCATGCTGTTCCAGCATGATAGTGAATGTCAGGCCAGCTGCTTTTAGAATTTGGTGTCCTGGTTCCTGCTCTTGTTCTCTACTGCTATAGTATAATGCACCAAGGGTAATATTGAGCAGGCTGATATGCGTGAATAAGTTGAATTTGAGAAGAGCGATTATAGAAATTACAAATGACTTATGTTAAAGTAGGCAAAGAGATGCCTTAGAACATTGCATTGACTTATGCAAAAAGTTAATTAAGATTAGTTGTTTTTATCCTTGGTAGAACAGCATAACAGAATTCTGTGAAAAAGTAATATACATTTAATACTTGCTATAAACAACCTGTGCAAAATGGCCCAGTGATGTAATTATACAGCTCAGTGGGGCAAAGCAATTAATAACCGCTAACATCCAAGGAGGAAAAGGTTCAATCGTGGTCTTTTCCCAGTACAGAAAAGGAGATCACTATGTAATGGACCATAGTGGTGTATATATTTAGTTTTGATTTCTAATAGATAATTTTATGTGACTTCTGTTAGAATTTTAATGGTTATATTAGATTTTCAAACAATTAGCACTATTTCATCATAACTATAAGCAATAGGATCATTGGAAAAATTACAAGTACAACAATACAAAAAAACACAAAGATTTTCCTCTGGGAAACCACGGGGGAGAAAATCCAGTGACTTCTTTAGTATAGATTCTGTCACCAAGTGCAATGCCAAACCAACATAAGATAAACCCCAAAGACAAAAGCAACTTCTTCTCTTCAAAGAACCTCTTCTTTTGCGTACTTGCTTAAGTGAGTTGTGAGCCCAAATGAGAGGTGCGTCCTCTTTATTTATACTCATCATGTGAGTGACCTTTTTCCCTAACCAAGCCGACTTGTCACTCTTACACATCTGACTTGTCTAGGTAGACTCAAAATAACATTTATATAATATTTATTTTGGGTACTATTGACCCGATGTACAGCGGAAGGTTTACATTTGATTCTTTCAAGACTTTTACATGACCAAGTAGATCAATAACATCTCCCGAAGGAGGTACACCAATAATATAGTAAAAGTACAACATGAATATATTCCGAAGTTACAATCTTCAACACTCCCTCTTAACAAGGAAGGTATTCTTCCATCACGATCATCATCCCTGGACATCATCACTAGATCTCATCATCATCATTGGATCTTGTCACTGGATATCAATACTGGATCTCATCACTGCTGCTGCAACTCGGTACTCGGGCCATTGACTTGTGACATCTCTTGAATCTATACATCATAAGAAGTTCTATAGAGCCAACCCTTTTTCATGCTAGATGTATATTCGTACAACAACCAACCCTTTTTCATGTTGGCTGTACCTCTACAGAACCAACCCTTTTTTATGTTGGATGTATACCCGTACAACAACTAGCCCTTTTTCATGTTGGGTGTAACTCTACAGAGCAAACCCTTTTTCATGCTAGATGTATATTTGTACAATAACCAGTCCTTTTTTATGTTGGCTATACCTGTACAGAGCCAACCCTTTTTCATGCTGAATGTAGCTCTCCGCAGTGCCAGTCCTTTTTCATATTGGATGCCTATCTCTGCAGTGCTAGTCTTTTTTCATACTAGATACCTATCTCTGCTGTGCCGATTCTTTTTTTACCAGATGCAAGTCTTATACATCTTCCACAGTACCGATCCTTTTTCATGTTGGACGTAAAGACCACACGTCTTCCACAGAGCCACCCTTTTTCATGCTGGATATGAAGACCACATGTCTTCCATAGGGCCAACCCGTTTTCATGCTAAATGTGAAGACCACACATCTTCCACATAGCCAACCCTTTTTCATGCTGGATGTGAAGACCACTGGGACTCATCACCCCCTCTTGCGATGGGCACCGATCTAGACAACTCCAAGCTTATCCCTGCAGTACTCAAACTTCACTCTCGCCAAAGGCTTGGTCAATACATCAACTATCTGCTCGTCTGTCACGATGTGCTAGAGCTTCACTGCTCCTCTTTGCACCATATCCTTGATATAGTGATACCGGATCTCGATGTGCTTCGACTTGTCGTGGAACACATGGTTTTCAGACAACTTCACACAACTCTGGTTGTGATAGAACACACAAGTTATCTCTAACTCGACATCAAACAATCTCACAAGTAGCTTTCTAAGCCACACGACCTCACAGCTAGCTGAACAAGCTGCAATGTACTCTGCCTTGGCTGTGCTTAATGCTACAGTTGTTTGCTCCCCACTGAACCACGAAATCATGCTAGACCCCAAGCTAAAGCAACACCCTGAAGTGCCCTTCCTATCCGTAGCACTACCAACCCAATTTGAGTCAATATAGCCCTGTATGCAAATCCTTTGATCTGTTGCATATTTGTGGCCATACTCAATCGTAGCCTTCAGGTACCTCAATACACATTCATGTGAACACGTCTCGACTCTACCATGTACTGACTCAGTGTTCATCGCAAAGCATATATCCAAACTTGTGTTCATCAATTACATCAGCAAACCAATTATCTACCTGTAAACTGTGGCAACAACTATCTCTGAAGTAGTATCGCACAACAACTTTAAGTTCGATGCCATCGATTTGGCCATGGCCTTGCAATCCATCATCCCAAATCTCTTTAGGATCTCTACCACATATTTTCCTTGACTACATAAATTCTCATTTGGATTTTACCATACCTTAAGACCTAAGAAATAGTGCATCATACCTAGGTCTTTCATCTTGAACGCAGTGACAAGCTTCTTCTTCGTTTCTGCATTGAGCTCCTCGTCATCGGTTAGGAGTAGGTCATCTACATACAATAGTAGTATCACTGGTTTTCCATCCTCAACCTTGAAGTAGAGGTTGGAATCGACTTTACTCTTAGTAAAGCACAAGCTCGCCAAAAATCCTACTATCTTGTCGTACCATGTCTTGGGTGTCTGTTTCAAACTGTACAAAGCCTTCTTCAATTTGCACACGTGTCTCTATATCATGTGTCTCAAATCTTAGTGGTTGCTCCACATACAATTCCTCTTCTACTACCCCATTTAGGAAGGCTGTCTTCACGTCCATTTGGTGTACCTTCCTCTTCATCATTGCAGTTATTGCAAGAATAACTCTAATCGAAGTGTATTTGGCCACAAGAGCAAATGTCTCTTCATAATCATTGCCCTCTTTTTTGGAGAAGCCATGAGCCACAAATCTTGCTTTGTATTTCTCAATGATGCCTTTTGCAGCATGCTTTATCTTGTAGATCCATTTGGAAGACACTATCGACTTCCCCTCAAGTTTTGGAACCACATCCTAGACATCATTCTTCATGATCGACTGGTACTCTTCAATCATAACATCCTTCCACTCTTTCTTCTCGGTTGCTTCTTCATTGTTGGAAGACTCTGCATCAATGATGTCAAAAAATAGTGCCACATAACTCGAGTATGGTCGAGGTCTCTTACTTTCTCTGGAAGTTTTGTCTGGAGCACCAAATTTCTCCGCATCATGGATAATCTTTCGTGCCCAAGCTGGTCTTCTCTTGTGCGTGTTCACCTCTTGGGGTGGATCTACTAGTTTCTGTGGCTCGATCATACCATGATCCTCATGTTCTTCTGATGTCTTTTCTTCCATCATTTTGTCTTTGGCTCTAGGAGCTTCAGGGTCTTCATGTATTTCATCGGAGTGAATATGCCTAGATCTATTGAAGGCTGCATCCTCATTAAAGGTAACATCTCTACTAGTCTATATCTTCTTGAAGCCCAGTATATAGACTCTATAAGGCTTCGATGTAGCACTATATCCGACGAATATGCCCTTCTTTCCTAAAGGATCCAACTTTGTTCTCTTCTCTTTGGGATATGTATATAAATTGGACAACCAAATATTCTAAGATGGCTGACTTTTGGTTTCTCTCCCGAGAATACTTCTTCTGGAGTCTTGTTCTCTAGTACATGATGTGGTTTTCTATTCTAGACATGAACTATTGTTCTCGCTGCTTTGGCCCATAAGTGCATCAGAAGATCTTGATCATGGATTTGACTGCTTCCATTATTGTCTTGTTCTTTCTCTTTGCAACACCATTTGTGGATTGTAGGGAGTGCTTAACTCCCTCTTAATCCTTGATTCTTTACATAAATATTTGAAACTTCTGAAGTAAATTCACCACTATTATCTGATCTCAAGGTATTTATTTATTTTCAGTGTGATTCTCTACAAGGGCTTCAAATTCTTTGAATTGACTAAACACTTCATCTTTTGTCTTCAAAAAATAAATCCAAGTTTTGTGAGAGTAATCATCTATAAAAGAAACATAAGATGCATACCGACTTAGAGAGTTGGATGACATGGGTTTGCATACGTTCGAGTATACATTCTCCAAGATCTCCTTCACTTTGTTGTCACTGCTTGGAAATAGTTTCTTCACATTTTTCCCATGTGCACATCCTTTGCACACCTTCATGTTTTGCCTGGAACCTTGGTAGATCTGTCACCACTTTGCTTGCGATCAATAATTCCTTGCCGTGTATATGTGCATGTCTCTTGTGCCATAGTTCACTTGGTTCCATTGTTTCGTGAACCAATGCTTGTTTTAGTTGGCCCTTCAATTTGTGCAAGCCTCCCTTTTGCTCTCCAATTACTACTGCATCATTAAAGGTTTTACCTTTAGGCCACATGAGAACTTGGCCATAAAAAAATGCAACTCATAATCATCTTGCATCAAGGCTTGATATGGACATGAGATTCTTCTTCAATCTTGGTACATAGAGAACATCTTTCATCATGATAGAGTTTTCTGATTCTAGCTTGTAGGATGCTTCTCCAACCCCTTTTATGGGATACTGATAATCATCTCTAAGTTTTACCTTATGAGGTGAGTCTTCTTCTATAATGTGGGTGAAGGAATGCTTGAACCTGGTCATGTGTTTTGAAGCACCACTATCTACTAGCCAAACATTGCTACCATGAGTAACCATACCTATGAGTGCTGAAATCAAGACATATTCTTCATCATTGGAGGAGTCTTCTCTAACTCTCTTCTTGACTGGTTCATCATCTTCTGTAGCATGAGCATGCTGTCTCTTCTTTCCTTTCCTCTTTGGACAATCTCTTGCAAGATATCCTTTCTCATCATAAGTGTAACATCTAAACTGTGAGTAGTCCTTCCTTTTAGATCTTCTAGGCTTCTTGTGAGAATGTTCTTCCTTCTTGGTCTTTCCCTTCTTGGCATGAGCTGTTAGGGCTTGATTGTCATCTTCACCCATCTTTTCTTCTCTTGTTATCAATCAAGCTTCTTCTTGTGTGCATTCTTCCCATAGGCTACTAAATTTGGTGAGCCTTCTTCTAGCACAAATTCCTTGAACGAAAGATTCCCATGATCATGGGAGACCATTCAAGGTAGTCATCACCATTTCTGCTTCTTCAACATTGTCTCTAATGGCTTCTAGTTGTTCTTTGATTTGGGAGACCCTTGTGAAGTAAGATTGTATGCTTTCTAAATTATGCATCTTCACACCCTTGAGTTGAGTCCTCAAGGTCATCTTCCTATTGATATTATTTCCTTCATACAAGTTGGTCAAGGCATCAAACATCTTCTTGGGACTCTTCAAGGAGGATACATGTGGGATCAAATGATCCTTCATGGAATCAACAATAATGCTCTTGGCTTTGACCAAGTTTTTCTTGTGCTTAGCTTTGTCTTCATCTCCCTCTGGCTCTGCAACTTCTTCTTTGACATAGTTTTCCAAATCATGTTCTTCTAGTATAAGAAACACTTTATACTTCCATGCTCGAAAGTTGTTAGCTCCTTTAAGCTTGTCCTCAAGCTTGGTATTGTTTGTCATTTTGATAAAATGAGAACCTCAAATGGAAATAGAGAGAATAGTGCTTACCAATAAGAGTGTTTCAATCCAGTGCTTGCTTCAAGGCCTTTCTGGAAAACTGATTCTGGTTGACCTAGGGTTTGATAGGGAATACATGATTTTTCAACTTTTGTAACTTGCAAATATGGTTGGAGAGAGAGATGTGCCTCCTCAAGGTGAATTGAGCAATGTACTCATTTTTCAAATCTGCAGACAAAACTGTAAAATATCTAATGCTCTAGTTTTCTCGGCAGTAGTGTTAGGTTAAAAATTGAAAATCCACATAACTAGGAATTACTTCCACAGAAAGAAGCGCCCTCCTTGGGTGAGTTGAATATTCCTCATTTTTTTAGCGGATCCGTGAAGAGAAGTGCTTGGAATAGGAAACCCTAGTTTCCAACTTTTGTCAGTTTTAGCTGCACAAAGACTTCTTTTAGGATGGCTTTGGTAGCGTGTTAGAATTTTAATGGGTATATTAGATCTTCAAACAATTAACACTATTTCATCATAACCATAAGCAATAGTATCATTGAAAGAAAGACAAGCACAACAATACAAAAATAACACATAGATTTTCCTCTAGGAAACCACAAGGGAGAATGTTGATGTATTTGTAACTTCAGAAGATATTCTGATGTATATTATCATTGTGTGTTGTTGTACCCCCATTGGGGATGTGTGTTACCCCTTTACAGGATGTCTAAATTGTGTCTAGACCTTGAGGTACAACCTCCATTGTAAGTCGAGGCAATAGTCCACAGTGTAACATTATGTAATATGTAATTGTGGTTTCTCTAGGAGAAGTGGGCCCCATGTGAGATGACATGTAGGCTCGAGTTTTATATATACACCCCTCATGCTAGCATATTAGTAGTACACACTCTTAATAACATTGGGGTGGAAGGAACCTAGAAGTTATTGTATGTGTACGTGATATGAATGAATGTTGTGGCATTGGATAAAATGGTTGCATGGCTATGTGACATATTTGTCACTATTAATATGTTTTGGAAATTATGAGATGTGTCTAATCATGCAACTGAGCTTGACTTGCAGATCATTCCGAAGAACAAGTAATGACAGTTCAAAAGATATTCTGATGCATATTATCATTGCATGTTGTTGTACCTCCATTGGGGACGTGTGTCACCCCTTTACGAGATATCTAAATTGTGTCTAGACCTTGAGGTACCACCTCCGTTGTAATTCGGGGCAATAGTCCCTAGTTTAACATCATGTAATATGCAATTGTGGTCTCTCTAGGAGAAGTGGGCCCCATGTGAGATGACATATAGGCTTGAGTCTTATATTTGGTCAGTGACTTGAAAGGGTATATAGGGAAGCGCTCTCCCTCATTTATACACATCTCACACACTCTCTAAGGCGCATGAGAGAGAGACATAGTCAGAGGAGGAGAGAAAGATAGTTGTTGAACATTTCTTATTACTGCTTTTGATCATCTTACTATTCTGAAAAAGTTTGCGGGGTTTTCTCCTTTATGGTTTCCCCGATGAAAATCTTTGTGTCTTGTGTATCTTTTATATCTTATGCATTTTGCTGTACTTGAGATCTTAAGAAAAAACTAAGCTAATAAGATCTTAAGAAAAAACCAACAGAGAAAACCCAACAACTTCTTTAGTATAGATTCCATCACCAAGTGCAATGCGAAACCAAGATAAGATAAACCCCGAAGACAAAAGCACCTTCTTCTCTCCAATGAACCTCTTCTCTCTTGTCTGTACTTGCTTGAGTGAGTCGTGTGTCTAAATGAGAGGTGCGTCCTCTCTATTTATACTCATCATGTGAGTGACATTTTTCTTTCACTGGGCCGACTTGGCTCTCTTGTAGGGCCGATCTGTCTAGGGAGACTCAAAATAACATTTATATAATATTTCTTTTGGGTACTATTTACTCGACTTACAACAGAAGGTTTACATTGTTTCTTTCAAGACTTTTACATGACCAAGTACATCAATAACATCTCCTGAAGGAGGTACACCAATAATATAATAAACGCACAACAATAATATCTTTCAAAGTTACAATCTTCAACAACTTTAATAATTTGTTAAATTGATGTAAGAACCTTACCCTTGGCTTCCTGGAAAACAAAATGCTGAATTCAGATTTGTTGCTAAACAAGAAGTTATTTCTAGCGTTTCATTTTATTGGCCAATGAAGTGCTTCATTTGTTTGTGATGATATGAACGTGTTCCTTCAAAATTTAAGGATCTCTTATGATTCCTTTGGTAGCATTCTTTATTCAATTCAAAGTAGACTTTGTATGCTAAGGGTTTCTGACTCAAAATCTGATTTGCTCATGTTGATTTTTGTAGCATTGGATAGGTACTTCTACACACGTCAAGCGTTAAGGATGCAGGAGTTGTCCAGATTCCTTTAGGAACTTGCTATAAGGAGAAAATGACTTTTTGTATTTTTTTCTGAGTCTAATTTAGGAAAATCACAATATTAATGTAATGTTGGCTAATGACTAATAAGTGACTTAGTGCCCATTATATTTGGTTACCCATGGTATTGGCCCAAGGTATTTTGGTCATTGAGATGTTATAAAAGGCAACCTAAGGAGAGGATGAGACCCAACAGTCACACATAGGGAGGGGATCTCATTAACTGTGTGGAAAATGACCTGCATCCAAGTGTGTGGGAAGGGTTCGAGGATCAAAGCAAAGGGGCATCAAGGAAGATAGTAGCTAACTAGCAAGATTTGAAGGGCTAATCTTGAGGTTTGCATAATTAGGTATTTGTTGATTTGTATATTCCTTAGTGGGCCATTACCCTAGGAAGCAAACCCAAGGTTTTATATTAATAAAATCTACTCTTTGTTGGTTTTTCCCTCGTTGGGGTTTTCTGGGGTAAATTTGAGTGTCAAATGTGTGATTTCTCATGTTTAGTTTTTGCTATGCAATTTGTTGTGAAATTAGTGTATTTTTTGTTAACAATTGTCGTAAATTGTTCGAGACATTAAATAAGATCTAGGTTATGTAAAATCAACAACTCAGTTGACAATGATGTGGTGGCAAGAAAGTATTGCTAGTGGCAAATGAAACATATTTCATAAGCATTTCCATTTTCAATTTAGAAGAGTTAAAGCAAGTATTATGGAAGAACTTGTGTTTCGTACATTATGAATGTTTCTTGAGAATCAATTAGCACAAGCTTAGGAAAAAGCCAAGGTATTTAATACACAATTGAATTATATAACTGCACTATTTTGTTGCATATTTCTTAATGAAAGGGATGTGATGTTGAAGTACGTTAGTAGATGCATAGCTACATAGAAAATATATTGACACTATTTGACACCCAAGCCCTTGATGAAGCTTGTATGAAAGCCATGTATGTCAACGCTTAGGGAAAGCACATGAAACCTTACCCATCTGATTCGTAAATGAGGGACTTATGGCCCATTTGTATGTCAACGCTTAGGGACTTATAACACATGTTCTTAGATAGTTGTTAGGATGAAGTATATTAGTTGGGATTGGTTGCTAGAATCAAGGAAGCTGGTTGTTAGAATTGAGGAGACTAGTTATCTCTCTCAAAGCATAAATATGACAAGATGGGAGGAGAAGTTGGAGAACACACCAAGGAAGTTGTGTGAGGAACACATAAGTGAAGCCAAGGAGGAGAGAATATAGATAACATGAAGATGATAGACTAACAAGGTTGAAGACTGCAATGTTAGTACCATATAGTGTCATATAGGGTACAACATTTTCTTAGATTTTTGTGTAGGTGTATTGCTTCTTTTCCAACATATTGTAAGCCTCAGCTTGAGATGTTCTTGTAACTTTTGATTACCACAAAATTCTTGTGTAGAGTGTTTATGCTTTCAATGTTCATTTGCAACTATATGTGTGATTGTTGCATGTTCAAAAATATTTATCTTCGTGGTTAAATAATTTTAGATTTGGTTTATTTGAATAATGAGAAACATAGGACAACATTCACTTAGGGCTTGAAAATTTACACAGTATCATAGCTTGGTTCTCTGATTGAGATTCTCAAGGATTTATAGTTGTGAGTCAGTTGTTGGAAATGGTCAACAATTAAAGGGTTTCATTATTTCTTTTACGGACTATTTTTTTAGATTTGGGAGTTTGTGCATTAGATAAGAGATGGCATCAACAAGCCTGAAGTTCGATGATAGATTGGATGGTGCCTCCAATTTCGTATCATGGAAAGTTAGGGCAACTCTTTTATGAGAAGAGGATGATTTATGAGATATTGTTAAAAATGTTGTGGCAGAACCCACATATTTGATGTAGTTGGCAACTCACAAGAAGAAAGAGGTGAGAGTGAAGTGAATGATTATGGATGCCATAAAGGATCATTTGATCCCTCACATATCTGTGAAAAAGATGGTGAAGGACATGTTCAATTCCTTGGTTAGCCTTTACTAGAGCGAGAGCATTAACCGAAAGGTGATATTGCACAAAAGCTCAAATTTGTTGAGATTACCAAATCATACATCGTTATCAGTTACCTAATGAAGGTCACACAGATTCATGACCAACTTGCAGAAGTCAGAGAGAAGGTTGAAGAGGAGGAGCTAGTAAACGCGACATTGGATGTGTTCCCATCTTGATGGAAAACATTTGTCCAAGGTGTTCGTGCTTGAGAAAACCTTCCCTCATGGGAAACACTGTGAGATGACTCTACCCAGGAGGAAGCTCGAATGGATCCAACGATTATCAAATAAGGAGGTGAGAATGACCATGCCCTATTTGCTCAAGTGAAAAATGATAGAGGTGAAGGACCCAATAAGGGTAAGATGAAGGGTGAGTAGTCATCCTCACAACTAGGGAAGGACTTGAGTAAAATTAAGTGTTTCATATGTCATAAATACATCCATTATGCATCATAGTGTTTAGAGAAGAACGATAGAGGGAAACAACAACACTAGGTAGCAACCTTAATAGAAACTCAGATGAACAAGTTTGCCTTTATGTTCGGGAGGGATTTCTCGATGGTATCTTGCCTTTCTTCTAGCACAATTCCAAAGAAGGTGTGGTATGTGGAAAGTGGAGCATCAATGCATATGAGACTAGCTCGATAATTATTTTCAAGTCTAACAAAGCATGTCTAAGGAGTTTAGCTCAAGCTTGGTGATAATGCCAAGTATCCAATAGCAGGAGTTGGTACCATTCTTTTTCAACTCTAGTTAGGTAACTCGTTGGACTTTGATGATGTGTTGTTTGTTTCGGTTTTAAAGAAAAATATGCTTTCATTTTTTGCCATGGAAGATACGGGCTATGAAGTAGAGTTCAAGAATCAACAAGTCCTCATTGTATTGAATGAGTCTAGCCTAGGATTAACTTAATGATTAGGGTTAGAGAAGACAAATTGTACAAGTTACATGTTGAACCTGCTCGAGCCCTAGTTCATAGCACATATAACTTGTGCGAGTTATGGTACAAGAGGATGGAACACTTGCATCACCGAGTGCTACATATTTTGAGGGAGATCATCACAAATCTTCTAGAGTTCACATTTAGTAGTTTGGTGTATGTAGGGGGTGTGCATTTGGGAAGCATGCCAAGGTTGCTTTCCTAAGTGAGCACATATTTAAGGGGATTCTAGATTTGGTGCATTCAGATGTATATGGACCGATGCCAATAACATCAATCACATGAAGCATGTACTATGTTTCCTTCATTGATGAGTTCTCTCGTGAACATGGATCTACTTCTTGAAGAATAAGGATGAAGTCTTCAATAGGTTTCATGAGTTCAAGGATCTTATGGAGAATTGGACATGGAAGAAGATCAAGGCTTTGAGATCAGGCAATGGGGGTGAGTATAACTCCAATGATTTGATGAGTTTTTCAAGGATGCAAGAATTAGGAGGGAGTTTATTGTTCTGTAGAACTCAAATTGGGCAATGGGGGTGAGTATACCTCCAATGATTTCGATGATTTTTTCGAGGATGCAAGAATTAGGAGGGAGTTTATTGTTCTGTAGAACTCACAATAGAATGAGGTTGCAAAGCGGAGGATTGATCCATCATAGGGGCTGTTAAGGCCATGATATATGACCAGGATTTGTCTATGTTTCTATGGGTAGAAGGAAGCAACACAATAGTCTACAACTAGAACATGTGTCCTCACAATATTTTGGGGGACAAGTCATTAGATGAGGCATACATTGGTCTAAAACTAAAGGTGAGTCATTTTCGTATCTCTGGAAAACCAATTTACATCCATATTCTAATGGAGAAGAGGACCAAGTTGGAACCCTCTAGTAGGAAGGGTTTGTTTGTTGACTACAGTGAGACTTCAAAGGCCTTCAAGGACATTATTTAGCAATATTACTTAAGAACATTATTTAGCAAAGTTGGGGAAGTTGCTCAAATTTGACCTATGATGAATCCACAAACGAACACAAAGAAACAAGGGATTTTCCTTTATACATTGTGCAATTATTGATTTAAGTAAATCACTTTATATAAAACATAATATTCCAATGGAAAACTGTATACATTGTGCAATTATTGATTTAACTAATTGACCTTGTATAAAATGTAATATTCCACAAGTCGAGGGTATCCATTTTTACATCTCATCTAGTCAAGACAACAACATAGTTTTTATTGGAAAATATATCCAGAACTTGGTCAAAGGAGTCTATAAGAGAGAATTTGAAACACTTATTCATTTATAACATTGAGGATTTAACTCTAATTGAAGATCCTAAAACTAAGGGAATGAATCGTGGATTTTCTTTTTTGGAGTCTCTACTTGTTAAATGACATAAATTCATTCATATGGCTACAAAAGCTATATGGTGTACTGGGTGCTAATGAATCTAGAACGTTGTCACTTAATAAATATACAACATTGTCACTTATAGAAACATTTATTAGGCCAGATGAGGAAATTATGGCACAGGTTAAGACTTTATTTAATTAATGGGTTACAACCTTTCTTGGATGGGGATCACATCAAAGATAAATTTAAGAAATATGGAGATTTCAATAAAATTTAGTTCACACACAATGTGCCTTCTACTAGGTGGATGGACTCTAGATTTGTTACTTTTTCAGCCCATGATGTTGTTGTAGCATGCATAGATGGAACTGACAACAAGGAGATTTAGAGGAGCTTACATATATATAACATAGTATGCATACAATAATACAAGGATTTATGCGAAGAAGACCTCTTGGTGTATAAATACTTTGCCAAAAAGGTTTGATTTAGTAACCATACAGTGCTCTACACAGTGTCAAAGTACTTACTAAATTCCCACAAATTGCAAAGTCTATTATCTCTAAGAATGATACATGCATATTTATCAATTTCAAAATGTCAAGTTACAAAAGTATATTACAATCTCAATCTCATCTATAGAAAAAATAAACATTGATTTCAAAAGGTGAAATTTTATCTATGGTTTTGTGGCATTTAGATCATCTATATACTCTCTATCATCAGGCCATCAAAGGAGGTATATATCAGATGAGTTAATAGAAACCTTTGGCATATCTATCACATAGAATGGACAACTGGATCTAAGTTTGCAATGGAAATAACTAGAAGGATACAACATTTAGAGAAAGATCCAATACAAAATTTCATTACTTGAATCAACCAAACAACTGTAGAGTTGGTGACCGCACATAAGGCGGAAAATGCTCATGGAAGATCAAAATATAGTACATGCGTAAGGCACATAAAATGTATAATAATCTAAGCAATATATTGTGTAATCAACCATTTTCAACATCCTACCAATAAAATTTAAAATGGAAATGTTAAAATATACACTCACTTGAGATTCGCTTGATTTCAAGAATAATTTATTCTCTTGTGAACAAGACCAACCACGTCAATCTCAATTCCTCATACCCAATATATCTATTGCAAAAGAAATGAAATTAAAAATAAAATAATAAAACATAAAGATTTTGTAAGATGTATCTGAACAAAAATAAAGTACGAAATATTTTATAATAATAAAGTTGATCATTAATAGTTTCCTATAGGGTTTCTTATTTAAAATAAGAAGTGTGTGGCATGTTCATTTTTTCATCCTTTGTGTTTGGTGGAAGTTTCTCCTATGTTGCTTATTCAAACACAATGTACATCTCATGTACATACAAGTTGAGTGGGACCAACATCCACTATAAAAATTTAAAAGATATATAATTAGTACTCATTATTTTATATTTAATCTTTCAACGTTAATATTAAATCAATGTTTATTACCTGGTTAACATGGAGAGGTTTTGATTTGGGCTATTTCCTTCTCTTGTCTCCTAGTATTCTCATCCATAGCCTTTACCCCTAAAGGAAAAGAAAAGTTATAATTATACCAACTCTAACCTAAACCTTCAATATCATCATACATTAGATAATTGTACTATCATACTATTGTCACGAGGTCTCTCCTTTGTCAGCCTCAATACTAACCATTCTCTCCTACATTAGAAACATGAAGATATCAAATTATATGTAATTGATTTTGTGGAAAACATCATTTCTTTTTTTCAAAGTGATCTTAGGCATACATATTATGTATGTCTCCCAAGTTTCAAAACTAACATTTGATTGACCCTTATATTTCCCCCATCTTGCACACATTTAACCATTGCTTTCAACCTGCACCAATTGAATGCGAGTGTCATTTCTTCTTCAATGGGTGCTATATTGTAGACATCCACCTGCATTCCCTAACAATATCAGGAATGAATTGGTGGCAACTTTTCAATAATGAAATGGTTCAATAATTTTTGTACTTACAGATAAGGCAAACGATTTGAAGTATCCCCCTTGGCCAAAATTGTGTTGGTTGTGCTTATCTAACCTGCCATATTTGGCCTTTGAGGTATCTGTGAGCCTACAAATAGTTTTAAGGTCATGAGATAATGCAATTAGCATACTCAACTAAAATTATCACGTTATTCCTTCCTCCATTTAGCAACATACTTCCTTCTTTAGGTTCATCGCCTTCTGCTTTGCATCCTCTTGGAGAGGCTTCGACTCTCTCTCAAGAATTACAAAATGTTGATCATACCTAGTTTTTTTCAAGATTAACACTATATATATCTCTAACGGTTTTCAAATAGTCAAGGTGATTACTTGAGTTTGGTTGAGAGTGCCACCAAATAGACAAATCATGTAACCCATAAGCTCCTTCCTTAATCAGAATGTTGTTTGGTAAAAGAAAGTATGAATATTTGGTCGAAAAGGATCTGAACTCATTATTATATTATAAAATACTAAAAAGGACTACAATTTTATCACATTACGACAAATACAAACATTAATAGTTAGTTGAGAGTTTTAGTTGCTTCAATGGGTGATCCATAATTTAGGGACTGATAGCCCACTGGCTTCACCAGCACAGATCCTTCACAAAACATTTCAAGTCTTTTCTCTCTGATATATTAAGGAAACCAAATAATTTTATAAACACTCTAGCACTTGCTCGCACATAATGAAAATAATATATGCTAGACAAAGAATCAAATGCATGCTCAATGGAAAATATTTTGTCAATATCGTTCTTTATTCAATATCGTTCTTTATTCTAGATTGAGTAAAAGCCTATGTATTCAAGTTTTCTCTGGGAAATTTTTTTTGATATCCCAAGCCATGAAAGGAAAACAACCAAGGAGATGTTTGCAAGGGCGTGTGGTCTATAGGGAAACTAATACAAATTGTTTACATCCATCTCTAGCAAGAAATTCGCCCAATAATGAAAGGAAACATACCCAACTATGTTGAAAGCACCCAGAGATAGATAAAAACGCCCTAGGCAATGCTAAATTTTCCTAAATACCGATTAATTCTCCTATTCAATTGTAAAATTGCTCAACAACATTTAAAAACACCCATCTAAATGCAAAAGGCCCCAATAATGTCTGAGAATGCCCAACAATGACTGAAAATGCCTCAGGAAACAATAAATTCACCCAGTTAGCTACAAAAACACCCCAGGAAAGACAAATTTTCCTAGGCAGTCATAAAAGGCGGCCCTTTCAACTACCGTACAACCATGCTTGATTTTGCCCAACATTTTTAAAATCGTTTTCTGAGTTTTTCAAATCGTCCAATAGTTAAAAAAACAACCATAAGATTGCAAAATTCCCAAGAGCAATTACCGATTTAAAAACATTCTCATTTATTGCAACAACTCTTTATCATGAGCTGCGAATCTCTGAGATTGGATAGACATTCAATGGAGGGATTTTAATGGTTGTTAGTATCATACATATACAAAAAAACTACACTATACACCAAACAATAATTCTTAGGCTCGATTCCTCTCTCATATATTCTCATTAACATATGGCATCCATTAACAATGCAATGAATGTTGCATAAATGAAATCAACCATTTAACACAAGAAAATCAAGTGCACATATAGAGGAAACGTGGCATTTGACACATTATTTACCCTGGAAACCGAAATGGGAAAACCAACTTTGAATGGGGCTCAATCATTTCATTTCAACAACCTTTGTACAATGCATGCTTAGAATTCTCCTTTTGACTCTCCCTGGACAAGATGAAATGCCCTTGGAGAGTGAAAATGTAATGAGATACAAGAGAGTTGGGAAATAGAAAGGCCAACAGGCCTAGCCCTTCTTTTCACATTCCCACTCTCTCATGATCTTACTATTTTATTAATTTGTTCTTTTATTTTTCTCACATTCATTTTTTCCATTTTCCATTTGATATCTTTTATATTTTCCTTTGTGTTTATTTCACAAGGTTTGTTATATATTTCCGAATTAGATTTTAAATACTAAGTCTTCAATCATTGATTGGTTCGGATCAATTTTGCCTCAATGGGATTCAATTTTCATCCATGAGAGTTTTAGTGGACAATGTCCTAATGCTCTTAACATGTAATGCTCTAGGAAAGGCTTCTTGTGACTTGAGTATGGAGATGCCATGATGCTTGCCTCCACCAACATCCATAAGGTTTGTCGTGCCATGGAAGGGGTGTCATGTGATCCACTAAAAGTTGCATTAGGATCATCAAAGACATGCATAATAGTGACAAAGGGAGAAGACAAAGAAATGTGAGCAAAAGATAGGGAGGCAAATAATATGGTGGCTATGTGATTGGTGGTGTGGATGGGGGATGCAATAGCGTAACTAATGGTGTTGCGCAAGTACAATTAACACCATCCTCATGAGGATTTGTTTGTGTTAGCGCCGGGATTGAGCCCATAGGTTGGGCGGAAAAGGGTTCTCTCCCGGGCAACAGCAGAACCACTTTAGATTGCGCCTCAGGCCCTGCGCAGTCAGAGAGGGATCTCTCACTTGTTTTTAGGTTTACTTCACGTAGGATATTCGATCAAGAACAGTCAGGAGGCCAGACTCCTGAAAGGGGCGGGTGCGTTAATGTAAGATGTAGGTGGGACTATCAGAGTAAGGAACCATTGGGAAATGGAGTCGAAGGTCCAGGTAGGGAACATATTGCAGGAGGTAAAGAATGGCGTGAATTTACAAACAGAGGCAAGACATCCGTCGATCTTGCAATCATGAGATATTCAATGGGTGATTAGTAGATAAGAGGGAACAGTCCATCACACAGAGCACCAACAAGATGAATTCTACGTAACTTTAGGAGAAAACTTAAATGAATATCTGAAACAACAGACGGAGCATAGCATGTATGAATTCCAAACTATTATATACTCATTTCATACATGAAAGAAATTAACAAACTGGAATGAAAACGAGATGAACATTTCACGTAAAGAGATTACATATTGAAATAAGCAACGACACATGAATCTTTGTCTTGAAAGATGTTGGAGCAGGGTCCCGCAACTACAGAAGAAGCTGCTAGTTTAGCGGAGAGATAAGTTTTGGCGGAAAGAAGATAAGACAGAGCTACGACGCCGTAGCACGTTTCCAGCTGCAGAGCAGAGCCGAAAACCATGACTTTTAGATAGAGAAGTCAAGAAAGGCAACGGTACCTGAGCGGCCGAGAAGAGAGAGCTCACCCACTGCATTGAAGGCAGCGGCGGAAGACAGGAGGGCTCAGCGACCCTCATAAAGGAGAAGGAGCAACGAGGCTGAAGCATTGAAGACGAAGGACAGGAATGAGAAGCGGCGCATAGTACCCATGATCAGTGCCGGGAAGCATGGAAGACTGCAGAGAGCTGTGGTGTGACGGAAAGCGGCTACCTCAAGTACAGATATGGTCGACTGTCACTAGTTAGGGTTTTGGGTTACTGTTGGGACAGGCCCATAGTGTTGTAATGGCGAGACCTTCGGGCTGCCTATAAAGGGATATATTTTGTATTGTAAAAGGGTTGGTCAGTTAGTTGGTTCATTCATTTGTTAGTAGTATTTTGCAGACTATTAGACTGTTGTAAAAGCCTAGCTCTGGTTCTGTTATTAGCGGTAGCAATCTTACTGTAATCAGCAGCTGGCTTATAGAGTATGCATGTAACGATCCGCAGGGATCGACAGAGAGGGAAGAGTATATTGTAGGAGAGCAATATAGAGAGAGAAGAGATCTAAGAGAGAAGATATTGAGCTGCATATGCGGTGCAGCAGAACTGTGTTTTACCTTCCCCTGAGCTATAAGAAAAACACAGTTCTATGGACGTAACTTCCATCCTGGAGGTGAACCACGTTAAAATCAAGTGTTATGCGATTGGTTTACGTGTTATGTTTACTTATGCAGTTCTCAGTCATTTCATGGACTTTGTTTACAGTTTAATGAATTAATGTGTTAATTAGTTCACCATAACATAAAAGGATAAACATAAGTCCAAAGTCTTTGGCATGTTGTATATGGTTCATTTATGCTTTGTGTGAAACAGTCACTATTGCAGTATCGAATAGCCTTGTATGTTAAGTCTTGCACATCGACACGAGCAACGCTAAGTGCGCCAAACCGCGGAGGTAGGATATCACAGAGAGGTGATACTGCATCGGCAGAGGAGCTGCGGTGCGCGATACTGCTGGTTGAGGACTTAGCGTTGGGCAGGAGCTGCGTGTCGCACGGTGCGCGGCGATGCGATAAGGCCGGGGATATCGCGAGTCAGGGAAAGTGCGCGATAAAGAGAAGGACCGCACGGCGGTATAAAGGAATATCTCGCGGCTAGAAGATCTGCGAGACGAGGAGATCGCGCGACGCGAGCAGGAGGTCGTGCGACGCGCAGAGAAAGAGACCCCGTAGCTAGAAGAGCTGCAAGTCGCAAGTAGGATTGCCACAGAACCTGGCCCAAGACACTTGAGTCCTTGGCCAACCCATTAGAGTCACTTCGGGTGAGACTTCAGGCCGCTTTGCGGTCTGTCGCCGAAAGGGCCAGTGAGCTAGGGGTGTTGTTGGTTGATTATAGTAAACCCGGGTCTGCCCATAGTAGCCAACAAAAGACAATCCTTCCTCTGCAAATTTATTCATAACACGGAAATCAGAGACTAATTACAATGGAGAGTCTCAGCCCTTGAAAGTTTCCCAACCAACCCTTGTCTCCCTCTATCGGGAGTGTATTTATACTATTTCAGCAGTGAGACTATTTTCCGAAACCAACCTAAAAATTGTTTCCAGTCACAATCAAACATTAACAGTCTAGAGAGTGGAACTATCGCCACGATTTACAGATGTGAATAAACATCATGGAGTTGTAGCGCGTGGTAATGTGGACAGACACCACAGAGTTTTCTTTATCTTGGTAACGTGAAAGCGATCCCTATGTTGCCTCCTGATGGTCAGCTACTGACTCAGAACATTTCAGACATAAAAATCCTCCTTTGACAAGCCTGCCTCTTTCAGACCACGTTGCTCAAAGGCTGACAAGAAGACCCACACCTCGGTGCTCGACCATTTTCCCATCCCATCTTTCGTATGGTAACACGGTTATAGGAGTGGACTGGGAAAAGGGTGGTCATGCACTTGATGATGATAAACGTCTTAAGAAGCTTATCATCCTTGTACCGCTCTCTCCCTCCTACGAGGAGGGTTTTCTTGCAAGCCGTGTATCTGGGTGCGTGATCGACCTCCTCCTCTCCTTCGGTAAAGTTGCCAAGTGGAGATTATAAGGGCGGTGAGGAAGGCTTCGGGCCTACACTGTCCCAAACCGAGCATCCGCTCCAATAGCTCAGCCACCGTTGCATGATGGGATTTCAGAGACCGTGACTGCAACTGGAAGTGTCGGAGGAACGTCTCTCGGATGTAAAAACCCACACACATCGCATCCGAAGGTAGGGCGGTGTGGAAGCAGGTGAACCTCTCTAGGTGTTTAACATCTGTGCCCCGATGGTTGGCGATTTCCTGGTGTAGATAACCAGGACGATGAAGAAACGTAATTTTACGTTCGCCAACCATTAGTACCCCTTTTCGAACTAACTTCTCAAACCACACAGCCATGGCTATCTGCGAAAGAACTCAATACTTCTAGCAATTCAACCTCTATCCCTCATTGTCAATGCATTTCCATACTTCAACAATTTCGAAGGATGACACTATATAGGGCCAGCCGAAACGACGTGGAGAAGGATATACTCTTGAATACCGGTCGATGTGACAATAGCATGTGTGACGCCAGGGTGGGGATCTTCTCCTCTAGTGTTTAATTATCTATTCTGATATGGGTGGGATTTTAAGAGCTTTCCTGCATGGTTGTCAAACTGGTTTAAAGGATGTGGATTTGACCTTTCTTGCCTTTTCTCTCATTGCTATGGTGGCGCCGAGCGGATTCAGTTCACATCGTCTCTTTGCTTTGAGTAGACACCAAGTTTGTCACCTCAGAAACCTAAACTCCCTGCTTCCCTACTGCTTTTTCTATGTGTACCACGTGCAAAACCTGTGATCCGGGGAAGTTAGTGTCATTGGACACGACCTTTGCCTTAGGTTTATCACAAATGGCGTCGGGGGAATCGGCCAATCCGTTGAGAGGCATATTACGCGTATGAACGTCCCCTCCATTGTCATCTCCGTACTGGATGTGACACTTACAGCCTTGAGGCTTCCTCAGCCCTCTTATTTGGGGAACCTTTCACGTCCACCGTCCACATTTCATTACTTCTGCCGCCAACTTCTATTCTCTTGATACAACGAGCAGCTTTAGATCACGGCGTGTTCTTACCCGTTGATTTGGATTGACCTTCCCATGCAACCGTCGATCAGAGTGGGTCCTACCACCTCTTCGTGAATCGGGATCCTGACGTTGTCCGCGCTAGTTCAGATCGCGAAAAGAGCCACAGCCGTAGATCTATTACCTTATTTGTCGTGACCGTTGAGATTTGCAGCCGGTACCACTTTTCGCGATTTGGAATCGCGACTTTATCCGCACAAGTCTGGCTTGCGAAATCAACTGGGGCCGTAGATCTGCTTCTGCTTTCATCCCCGCCGTTAGATACTTTCGCCCTTTAACCTGTTTTGCGATTTGGGAAATTTCCTTCTATTGAGTATGTTTGCTCAACGAAACTGTTTCGGGACGTCGATCGAGCTTCGCCTTGATCTTGGCCCTTCATTGTTTGCCAGTTTTAACAGACTCTTCGAATGCCAAACTTTGACCATTCTCTCGCGTCTTTTGGACAAAATCACGCTCTATCGTCGCTCTTCTTCCTTGTGCTCCCGGATCATTGGTTTACGACGCCTTTCTCTATCATTGTCGCGGCTGCAAGTCTTCACCTCCGGAGGAATCTACCACCGTAGATTGAGCTCTCTTCATTATCTGACGGTCTCAGAACATGGAAAATGTGCCTCTGATAATTTGAAGGGTGCTCACATAATTTTCAAATGAATAGGACCCTTTTCGAGCTCTGTTAGGCCCATAAATCGACTGTTGCAAATGTAGTGCTAACGGTTTGATCAAGAAATATCAAATACTTGTCTACCTAAAAAAATCAATTTTTGTTCCTAGTTAATATAAAATTAAATCAAAATGAAAAATATTGAATGGGATAAATTAAACAACTTAAAAAGTTAATGCATACCTGTAATCACCTTAGTTTATCGACCAAAACATATTACCTTCGCATAGTATCCTCTAAGTATGAGTCAAATACTGAAAGTAATTCTTTATTAGTCTTTCCGATAACCTTATGGATAGTGGCTCAGAAGTTTGGGTCATCAAGCAAGTCATCATCATCACCCACATTATGATCATAGGTGGAGCCTTCCCAAGAAAAAACATGTAATGTTTATTATGACATTAATAAAAACAAATTATAAAAAATTAAAGAGTTGTAATAAATTGAATAGATCTATGATTTCACAAGTGCTTCTACAGTTAATCCTTTCCCACGATCATCTTTGCCAAAATATTGAAAATAATAATAATTCCATTAAAATAATTAAAAAGAGATATGTAAAGAATAAAACACAAGCACCCCAATGTTAGAGTGGCTTGATTCCAATATTCAATTCAAATATAATTTATTAACAACTCTTCTCTTGTTGTTTTTGTTTTTATTGCACATATCACTACTTGACTTTCATCATGTCCCTCAAATATGCAATTGGGTGGTTTATTTGTTGTCATGGGTCATGTACTATTTATAAATTTTACGATATTTCTTGAATCTTTTTGCCTTCTGTCAATATATAAAGTCACTCCTTTATTTTGATTAGTCTCTTTTAGTTGTATATATTTTGCAAAAACTACATATCGCTGCATACTTCACATGTATTGGAACCTCTTAATTGAATCTTCAAAATTGTAATGTGGATCAACGAACTCCATCAATTCAATTACGTTGTCATATATGAACCGTGTACAAAAGATGAAGCAATTCAATAAATTATTTCATTGAGACAAAATTCAATGCTCAACTTTGTCAATTGTTTCATTTCCCACCACTAGACTAGATGTTTATATTTCGAGGTCATATTGTGTCTCATCATCATAACAAAGTGTCCTTCCACACGAAAAAATATCATGCGTCTACAAAATTTTCTTCTAACCTTTTGACCTTTAGTTGATCTCACCCTATTACATCCACTAGCTGACGTCTCTCTTTTCCCTTTTACTCCTTAACTGTTATCACTCTTTGAAGATAAATTTGAGAAATATCTATTTGGCGGTAACTACAATCAATCCATCTTGAATATAGATCGAATTTTCCAAGTAATTCCTAAGCAAGTAGTGTTTTCCTTCATAAGATTCTCACAATGCAAAAAATGATGGCAGAAAGAGAAACTCCGCATCACTTAATTACATGCATTTTATAAACTAGAAGAAGAACAATACAACATAATTGCTAAAAACACCTATCTTTTTCTACCTCTTTTAAACCCCTTCATTTGAAGCATCCCCTCCAAGGCATATTTAGACAATGCACCTCATAGGTGCACCGTATTTTGAGTTCTTACTTTTGCATTGTCCATACCTTTGTCATGTCCTTTAATGCACTTGGCTATGTGTGTCATGTGTGCAAAATTATACTCAAAACGCCCAAATCATCTGCCATCGGCAAAAATGTGAGACTTTACCCTCATGTATTATCATAGAACTTGCCTCTCAACACCAACATTTCCTTTGTTAAAAATATCCTTGACATCATTTTGCAACCCATATCGTTATCAATATCTTGGTTTTGATGTGCCATCAACGTCAAAATCGCGAACCACTTCGTCTTCTCCCATGGGTGTTTGCGCTCAACAAACCTTTATCATAGTTAAAACCCATGATGTTAATCCCTCCACAAATTCGAGGAATTTACCACCCCCCAAAAGTAACCTACGTGGAGCCAATTATTCGATAGTTGTGCATTTACTCCCTACCTCAAGTAGTTCAACAACACCAAATTCTTTGGTATCGATTACGAAGAAAATTTCACTGTGGCCTTCTCATACCCCCATGAGCATTCAACCCATCTGCAATTCTCCTTCATATCATCACCTCCACTAAGACAACAATGGGGCCCTTGTCGAGAAAAATATATGATAGTATTTATGACATTAAATTATTAACTGAAATCCGTAGACTTAGAGGCGCTAGCACTGTATGTGCAAGATTGAAGCCTAGTCTATCCTAGTCTAATGCCGACAAGCTACACTTCAAATTAGAAAGTGATATTAATTTCCAAGAAACAAACTAAAACCTTAGGTTGAAATCCATTAAAGGAAAATCATATCTCACGAGTTAGTTTTTATCTTCCTTTGGTGATTTAACTAAGAAATTAAAGTGCAGAAACCTAAAACTAAATGCAGGAATTCAAGTATGGAAATGAAACTAGGCTTAACAAAACAAATATAAAAATAACACAAAAGTAAACTATGTCAAATGATTAATTAAAATAGTACTTTCATCTAAGTGTTTCTAAACTCAAGTGCAGTCAACAAAAATATTACATCATTCGATCCTCCTCATATGGTTTAATACAAAGCTATAGAATAAAAATTTATGTACATACTACTCTACAAAGTTATACAATAATCATTTATTCAACACATATATACATATTACGTTTAAACTTTGAAATGTACATTGATATTTTAAGTTATGTACCAGTTTTATTACGAGATTAACGACATCACAACATATCAAAGCACATATAATAAGGTGGATTCTATTATTTACAATAATATTGAGTGATTCGTAGTCATTTAACAAACATAAATAGACTTGACATGTACAGGAATTTCAAATTTTTAGACAGTGTAAGTTATTGACACTATCGTAATCAGTGGCTGGAATAGAAGCAAGAACAATGACAAACTCAAGGATTTAAATATAGAAACACGATCTTCTTTGGTGAATTCAGAACTATTGATTCAAAACTCAACAGTCTTTTAAGTACATGAATAAAATTTTACAAGGAGATTGATTTATAAATGTGAGAGACACCAAACTTATGCAATATATGAGCAATGTTTCAAGTATAAAAATATTCAAAAAATATGAAATTTCGAAACCAGGGTATTAAAAGAGACGCACAAGGGTAATCTAAATGCATAGACAAAGTTTTTCCTAACAAATTCACCAATTGCAAACTGTGATAAACTAATTACATATGGCAGATCCGTCAATGATCAATCTACATTCAATCCAATAATCATATCACAATTTCAGATCTATTGTTCTACAGAATTCTACGAAATGAGAAATATACGCTTACACAAAAAATAACACAACTATTCTATTGTCTAATATTTATTGTGCACGATCTAAATCCGGTAACAATAAACAAAAGGAAAACTTCACAATTCAGATCAGTGGCAGAAAACTTCACAAATTAATGAGTACAGGAATAACAAACAACGCAGTAAACAAATACCTGAAGCAAACTATGAATGCTGGAAATCAATCAAAATTGCAACACACCTACAATATAATCTACGAAAGAAAAGAAGCAGGATGTTACCAGAATGGGGGCCCTTCCCACATCAGTTAACCCCCACATCAGTTAACCCCACTTGGGAATAATCAGATCAAGTTGTGACAATTCACCAGAATTCAACAATGAACATCTTCCATTTATTTGAATTCAAGCTCAACTTTCTTCACATAATCACAATATCAAACTTCTTATACATCTGTAGTATTGGTAGTAGTAGTAACTCTCTCCTGATATGGAATGAGTTATTTATAAATAAAATCATCCACAAATCTCTGGGTCGCTTCAAATAATTCATTCAATTTTACAAATCCGGCCATGCACAGAATCTGGAAAAGTACATCCCAGTCAGATGTGAATTCCTCCCAATCCGTTGATAAATTCTGAAATATTCCTGCCTTAACGGGTAAATGGGGCCATTTATGAAGTGGTTTTAGAACAGTTTTCAATAATTTCTCATTGATTGCTCAGAAATTGGCTTCGTGGTTTAAATGACGGGAGTGCTGGATTGAGTACTGGAAGGGCGGTTTCAGAATGGATTTGTTGCTTGCTTGTTGGATGGATTTGTGATTGAATGGCATGATTTGGGCTAGTGTTTAATTTGTTAATATCTCTCTAACTTTTTATCTTCACATGAACAGTGATTCTACGTTACCTGCATACAATAAAAATCCAAAACAATGTATTAGATACCATAAAATAAATCTTATTGGTTCATATTCCATTAATCAATTTTAAACATTAATGGTTGCTTTAATTACCATGTATTTTATACTTTGAAAATTTTAAGTGGATTTCCAACGTGGCACCATAAGTTTCATTTATTAAATTATCATGATTTTAATTTATTTAAATGATGAGTATGTCATATTGAAATGGATTGACCTATTTACCCGACCATTTGCACCGATCGGACGACCGGCAACGTCGGATGTGACCGCTCACGCGAGCCAGGTCGTCCGATCGGTGCAAATGGTCGGTTAAGTAGTTTACTCCTATTGAAAGGATTGACCTATTTACCCAACCATTTGCACCGATCGGACGACCGACAACGTAGGATGTGACCGCTCACGCGAGCCAGGATTGACCTATTGAAATTGCTATGGTTGATTTAAGTTATCATATTTAATTTGCCATGATTAATATTAATTTTTATTTAAAAGTATATTGAATTTAAAACATAAGTGAACCAAATCTTTAACATTAATCCAAAATTCTCGTTTGCATGCACAGGATCATCAAGAACCACAAGACAAAAGTAAGTCAAACCAATGAACCAATTCATCATCAAGCCTAGCGTGGGACTTAATATTGGAAACAATGTCGAAACAAGTATCAGCAGAGTGAGCATTTGTAATTTTGGGCGTTTGTGCCAGGATCATTGTCGAAATTACATTTAATACATCAAAAGTAATGATTTAGACGTCTTTTACATTTATGATACTTAATTAATAAAATAAAGTAAGAGATAGCCGTTTTAAGGATATATGTACTAAATTGCAGGTGAATGAGCTATGAAATTAATGAAATAAAATTATGAAAAACATAGTTTTTAGAGCCCATCAGCCCCTCCCCCAGAGACCACCAATTCTATTCGTTTATTCCCATAGGAACATTATGCATGGCATTAATTCATGGGGCACCCGTCTTCGCGTTTGCAAATCACCCCTCACTTCATTTTGGAAAAAGGTTTCTCAATTCACTCAAAACTGTGGGAACCCCAACCATCATAAAATTGACTCCTTAATCCACCAAAAATGGGGGAAGTTCCACCCATCATCAAATTGGTTCCCCAACAAGCCCAAAACGATAGGGACCCCACCAATTATTCTTTATGTGCAAACAATTCCTAGTTCCACTTACACATGGGAACTAATCAATTCCTTTGGCAACAACCCCTTGGTCTTCTTTGATCAATGACATTGAGACTCCTGGTACCTCACAATCATGCCTTTGTCAGTCAACACTCTCTCAAGTATTGTGTCCCTAACAAATCCCTTCATCTATAGTTTGTCTCCCTCCGCTACATCCTCACTTGAAGTATGATATTGTATCCCTTCCCCCAGTTTATCTTCGATCAAAGGAAGTATGAGCCCCATGCTTATCAACCAGTCTTGTGTTAGGTCAGTCAATCACACTTGGTTACAACACGATCTTGGTTCATCAGGTAAGACCCTCGTCTTATGGTGCTCCTTCATTTCTCATTGACACCAACACTTCATACTCTGAGAGTTGAAGAAGTAGTAGTGGTACCTTGGGGATTCCTTTCAATCACTATAAGGGATTACCTCTCACTAAGTAAGGAGTCATTAGTGATCCTTAACTAAGTAGTTTCCCTTATGCTCGACAGCAATACATCTACTCACATTAGGGGGAGTCATACATCTTGAAGGCAACAATGTTCTCGTTTCGAAAATGATAGTAACAACAGATTTGGAATAGGCGCAGTATTTAGTGGCCCCACCACCATTCCAGACACCCACCCCCATGGGCTTCTTCATATTCTCAACAGTTCCACTTCTTTAGCACTAGTTACAACAAATTCTAGGTTCATGTACTCTTTCGTGGTTTGATGCCACCCTCATCCTTTCCCGCAACAGTTTATGAGAGATCCCTCGGTCTCTTCATTTTGTAGCCACTCTGGTCATTTTCACGAGCATGGGGATGCCCACCTTGTTTGTATAAAAACAACACATCATCAGACTTTCCCCTTTGGAAGGTCACTCTTGTCCACAAAATTTCAACAACCAACAGAGAGAGCACACAAGAAACGATGATGCATTATCCGCTCTATAGTACCCTTCGAACCTCACACATCATGGGGCATCTGTTATCACAAAAAACTCGTAAACTTGCAAGAATTTTGCAATTCATATAGTAAAGTATCATCAACATACAACATGAACCCAACCGAAGGAATCTTCACAAGATCCAAAAGAACGTATTGAATCCAAAATGGCCCCAAAGCAGTCAAAATCCACAACATCACAGGTTAAATTTTGTTTCCACGTGCTACAATGCACACTTCCAAAATAACACTCACATTGTAGTGAGGATTTTCCATCGAGATTCGCATGACTGACACAAACTACGAGATCTCACCCACCAACATCGCATTGAAGACTCATGAAATCTCCACCTACCCAAAGAATTCATATTTTGTTCTTCCACACACTTGGATTCCTTAAATGGCCTCTTGGCGCACTTTGGAGCCAAAACATGGCTCATTAGGTTCACACTATGATCTTGTTATTTATTAGTCACCTCTTGGCCTATAAAAGAAATCCATGGGCATGCTTATTAGAAGAATAATTTGAGAAATCGTATGCTATTGGTATTGTGATTGAGCTTCCTCTTACCTCACCTCTTCACTCTTGTCAAGCATTCCCAAAACTCCTTTGCCTCCTTCCCTCAAGGGGAAAGTGCTCTTCTCATATTTGGTTTCTCAACCATTTTTCAAACATGTTTGGACAAGAAAGGCCTCCCTTAGGAAGATTGTTTGCCTCCTTTTGGAGCTAACATCTCCAAAGTGTTGTACTGGCTTGACCATTGGGAAATATACAAGTGGTTTGGCTCACTTTAATTTGTGGAGTTTGCTTCCTCTACTCCCTTTGTCATTTTGTTTAGTTTAGATATCATTTTCTTGGTTTTATTTTGTTTTCCTCCAACAATATTTTGCATAATCACTTGGGTCACAATCCATTACCACCAAGTGGATAAAAATAATAAGGCCTTGTTGCAACCTATGAGGCCTAACCCCATCCCAAACTGGGAATTCAATCTTGTGCAATATTTCCTACAACACTTACTAGAGGATGAAAGGTAATAATGGAAATCATCCCCTTAGATGAGGAGGTAGGGGAAAGCATCTCCTTGATAGTGGTAACTAGCGCTTTGAGGGATCTTCAACAAAGGTCAACTAATACAGATCAAAACTTCTGGATATTAGTACAATGGTGTGAATAGTGGCCATAAATGCCACACAATGCATATTAGGGATGGTTGGTTTCCTTGTTGCACTATTTGGTAGCATCAAGGTGAGTGATATGAACCACGGGGGTGTTTGCATCAATATTCTCCTAATTTATGTGAAAATGAGTACAGAAGACATGCAAATTTGGACACTAATAGGTGGTGTGACTCATGATATCACACACAACATAAGGTATAGGCCACAGGGGCTTGTGCTGACACAAGGGTAGGGGGGTTTACGACTGTATTTGGAGTAGACAATGGGGTCACATTCTTGTATTTTCCCATAGATTTCTTTTTGGTAGACATTTTGGTGGAAGATGTGGTTTCCTTCATAATCATAGGCAGTGGAGCATTAGTTGTACTAACCGGCTACACAAAAGTCAAGACGACCGATGGTGTGGGTGGGGGATTTGGTGGGGTAAGATACCAAATAAGGAGACCTAATGTCAAACCCGAGAGTTTAAGTGTATCCATCACGAGAGTTCCCACAATTACAAGAGGACGAAAGAGGAACCTAACTTGATGTATAGGAAATCCCACCCATGGATTCCCTAACAATGGTTTGGGACCAGGAGAGGGTTGAGGTTGAGGGATATATTTCTCAGAAGTGATAGTGCACAATTCCAATATATCCACCTTTGGTGGGGGTGGTGGTAGGGCCTGGAAGGACCCAAAAAGATAGGCATCTTGGAAGAAGCCAAGTATTACACTCATGAATTATGTGATGGAGAGACTTCCAAAGTTACTATCAATCGTAGGTAAGGCATTATCCCGACAACCCAACCCCTTGGTATCATAATAAATGAGTTAATCAAGCATGATGGTATTTCCTTCATGGGGGAACAACATGATTTTAAACACCATTGAGGTTATCACTTTCATAGTGTACATGTAGTTATGACCAAGGAGGAGATTCTAATCTAATTGGTCAGTAACAACCTCAATGTCAATAAAAACCATTTCCCAAGCCAACTTGAGCAGGATATTTTTTGGGAGACCTTGCAGTTGAGCGACACAACCATTGTACACGTCCAACACCATAAGGGATGGTGTGAGCTTAGGAGAATCTAAATTCTACCAAACATGAGTGGACATGATGCAAGAGGAGGCATATTCGTCAATAATGTGACGGTGAATAACCAAGTTCTTGACGGAAACCGAAATCTAAAAATCTACTAAATAGGGAATTTGAGGTTTCGCTTCATCAAGATCAAATGTCATAAGGAGAGAATCGAAAGGATAAATTGCACCAGAATTGAACAACAAAGCTTTGCGTAGTGTGGGACAATTCTAGAGAACTTTTAAAGTGGAAATGACATCAAGAGACTGTGCCAAGTCATCGACAATGCTATCTATAGTTGGGGACAACTCAGGAATTGGGGTTATTGGGTTTATGGCGCAAAGGGAACTTAAGAATATTTGGGATGATGTTTGAGTTAGGATGGGGAGGTGTAAAGGATAATCAACTAGGGGAGATTATTTCCCTTTATCAATATTAGGGGTATCATTAGCCGGGTTATATTGATTACACTACGTGTGGATATTGACGTCAGTGGACATCATAAGGAGATGTTGGACAAAAGGGTCATGCAGTTGAACTGAAGTCAATCGTATAAATGGGTAATGCACTAGAGGTTTTGTTATAACCACCCCTTGTGATGGGAAGGGGGTTTTCAAGACCATCGATAGCGATTGGATCAAATGAGGAGGTGGTGAGTTAGGTTTCCCTTGAGGGGTATTAGTCGCTTCATGCTAATTGATCTCATTCCACAAATGGAAATCATGAATGTAGTGTCTGTAAACATCGCAAAAGGAACATGAATGGAAGTGGGAAATAACAAACTTTGATTTGAAAATCACTTTTTGGGAGCAATTGACGCCTTGCTGGGCAATAGTAGCAACTAGGTCATGCTTTTTTTGGGGGGGAAGTGGCAACCTCAACTTTTTATGGTTAATTGCATGGTTTTACTTTCAATTTTTGGGAGTTTTATTACTCCCTTAGGTCATATGGATGGAATGATATGGGAAAATGGTGTTTATACTGTCGATGATGATGTATAAGGATGACGAAGCTAATGACAAGGAAAGTGAACAAATTTTGGTTGTTAACAAATATGAAGATGGACATTTAGATTGTTGATTGAATTGTCATTGATGCCAACATGGAATTGTTGTGGCCCCACAAGTAGCCATTAATTCCACCAAGTCCCTCTTGTTGTGCACATGTATGAATGAACCCAATACCATCACATCCAGTGCGTTGGAGACCGTATAGAGATGAGTTGTGCTTTGAAGCACCTTGTATCCAGTTGACAAGCTCCTTGTACACACAAGGTTGGATCTTGGAGCCACCACCTGGTTGATGATGCTGAAGACCCTGCTGATGATGCTGAAGACCATGGATATGGTATTGAATCCCTTGTAGACAATGACGAATCCCTTGATGGGTTGAAGAAGAATTATTGACTCATTTTGTGGTCATTCATGCTTTGACAGGGTCATGGTACCCTAGGAGAAGGCTTGGCAATCCCACAAGAGGTAGCATGATGGATCTTGACCCTTGGAGGTACTCTTGTGTGTTTTAGGTGGTTGAAGATGTCCATGAAGCCCTCTTGTCATGGTGAAGAATCTTTTTAGAATTCCTTGGACCCACACTTGGTGGTTTGATGGTCCTTGCACCCTTGAAGGAATGGTGAAGGTATTATGGGTTGATGAGGCCTTAAAACCCTTGAAGATGGCCCTAGGGCATGAGAAATACTTGGAACCCACTTATATGGTGGCATGATGGCATTTGGATGATGACATGGAAAGAAGGACATGACCATGAAAGCCATGGCACTTGGACACATTTGGAAACTTGTTGATGATGCATGGTCCCTCTTGTGGGTTTTATGAAGCCCTTGATGATTATAAAGTTGAGGCACAACAATATTAGAATCAAGACAAAAGTTACTACAGATTGATATAGATCAATTTACTCAATCAATTCCAGAAACTGTGCAAAAGGATTGCAGTGGTGTATTTCTTAATCATTAATCAAAAGATACATTACAATATGCTATAATGGAATTAATAGCCAAGCAATTTGAATCCTAGAGAAGTAATTCAAATTGAATGCATGAGTGTGGATTACTTGTCAGTTCATCACCACTCTACACATCAGTTAACCACTAAACTACAACATAATTGACTCTAACTAACTCATAACTCAACTGCATGCCAACAAGTAGGTGGAGGTGCCTATCAGACTTCAGTTAGCTGAGATAAACTGAACTGAGTCACCATAATTAGGTGAGGGTGCCTTTAACACTATAGTTAACTTATTTTAGGTCAAAATTAGGTGAAATCAAGAGAAAGGCACCTTTAACACTCTAGTTAATTTAAAAGTAGGTGAAATAGCTTCCACTTGACTGAGTGGGGCACATTAGTCATGCAGATCAACCCAGATTTTCTCCCTGATTGAAGGAGGAGGTCCACATCACTGAAGTTGATTCCATCCTGATGATGTAAGCACATGTTTGAGTCAAATACTTATGATAAGTGGTAAATTAGTTGAGATATCTGAGATCTCCATGTTTCACTATAATCTTCCTAGATGAGATATCTAAGATCTCCATTGAATCAGGACCAAATACCACTCGCTTTGGTGGGTCGGCCTGTGTCATTTTATATACAAATAAACAATTTGCAAATAAGGAGTGCACATAGAGTACATCATTGAACACTCCATGTTTTAACTTGATAGAACCCTTTCCTTCAGCTTGAATTTGAGTGTCATCACCCATGTGAATGCTCAGACGATCATTAGATTGTAATGAAGAGAATGATTCTATGGATGCAACCATATGATTGGAAGCTCTTGAATCAATGATTAAAGCATGCGTTATTGAACACCTAGCCTTCAGTGCATGACATCTCTCATTATGATCTTCAGTATTTTCTCCATAGTCAGTCTTCCCTGCACCAACTAGAAGATTGATGTTGTTTTCTCCAAGAGAAAGGCCATTTGATCTATTGTCCTCTTCATACATGAGATTTTTGGATGAAATCTTTTCATACAGTAGGAGCATTTTGTTTTCTCTTTTCCCTTTTTCTTGTCTTTCCTCGAACCTGAGGGCTCATCTAACTGCGCCTTCCGCATAAGCGGATCAAATTTGGTCTTCTCTTTCTTTTGCTTTCGTTTTGTATTCGTAGCCTTGGGTCCTCCAGCAAAAAAATATTGATCTTTGGAGGCTCTCATGGATCCCACCTGAACAAGTTTATCATGCTCATTGGTCAAGGACTCAATGAATGCATTTAAGGTAGGAATATTCCAATTCAGAATTGTGGGCTTTCTCTTATGGAAGGTAGAGACAGACACAAAGTAGTCTGCTTCTAGCTTCAAAAGAATAGAAAAAATTAGTTGGTCATTTTTCTTCTCTACTCCGCATTGCTTCAATTGAAGCATAAGATGTTTGAACTTTGTGAAGAATTCATTTTATGTTATCGAAATTTCCAAGATTGAGAGAGATCAATTCATTTTTCAACTGATAAGCTCTCATATAATCTTGCTTACCAAATAATTTGACAAGTTGTTCCCAAACTTCTTTGGGAGTCTTCAATCCGCTGAGATGGAAAAGAAGATCCTTTGAAATGGAGAGGCATGGGAAACCATAAGCTTCATCAAGCTTGTTCCAATATTTTGAATTCTCTACTGCTGCATTTGGCTCTGGCTCCCTGCCCATGGTGACTCTGTAGAGTCCCTTGGAGCGCAATGTTATCTCTATTTCCTCTTTCCACTAATGATAGTTTAAAGGAGCTAGAAGATTGCAAGAGGAAGAGACCATTTTCTAGCTGTAGCAAATGCAAATGGAGATTTGAGATACCTACAGTCACACAAAACAAAAAAATAAGGTCGAACAACTTGTACTTTTGGAGATGCGTCACACCTGGATAGAATTCTCTGGACAGAGTCTATAGGGAGCAAGGCTAAGATTATAGGATTTATGTGGAAAACTCTTCGTTTTTGGTGCAGTGTTGGAATATTTTAAATCACTTTTGATTGATCTTCACCAAATATCCATCAAAATCCTTGTAGAAGAATTGCCTTGTCCTGCCATGGCCTTGATACCATATAAAATTGAGGCACACCAATCTTAGAATCAAGACAAAAGTTACTGCAGATTGATACAAATCAATTTACTCAATGAATTCCAGAAACTGTGCAAAAGGCTTGCAACCATGGTTTTTTTTAAGGATTCTAATATTATACTTAAGTATAGTATTCTAGGCGATTGTTTTGGATTGAAAAAAACATGTTTATAGATAGGTAGGTAAATATTAAATATGAAAGATAAAAAAAACACTGAAATGTGTAAATTTTGGCTAATATTATGATAAAAAAACATATTTTATGTAAATATAGGCGATATTAGAAACTAACAATGACTAAATAACGAATTTATTTTTTGAAAAAATCCCCAAAAATAACCAATTGGCAAAATTTCGCCACTAAAAATTACTCTGCTTGCAACAATGTCTTTCTTAATCAATAATCAGAAGATACATTACAATATGTTATAATAGAATTAATAGCCAAGCAATTCAAATACTAGAGAGGTAATTCAAATTGAATGCATGAGAGTGGATTACTTGTCAGTTAGTCACCACTCTACACATCAATTAACCACTAAATTGCAACGTAATTGACTCCAACAAACTCATAACTCAACTGCATGCCAACAAGTAGGTAGAGGCGCATATCATACTTCAGTTAGCTAAGATTAACTGATCCGAGTCACCAAAATTAGGTGAGGGAACCTTTAACACTCCAGTAACTAATTTTAGGTCAAAATTAGGTCAAATCAAGAGAAAGGTGCCTTTAAGACTCTAGTTAAGTGAAACGTAGGTGAAATAGCTTCCAGTTGACTGAGTGGGGCACAATAGTCATGGAGATCAACCTAGATTTTCTCCTTGATTGAAGGAGGAGGCTCAGTTAGGCTCCCCGATTGAAGGAGGAGGTCCAAATCACTGAAGTTGATGACATGCTAATGATGTAAGCACATGTTTGAGTCAAATACTTAGGATAAGTGGTAATTAGGCTAATCTAGTCAAAGGGAGGATTATTAATCCCAACAATGATGACATGTTTATAGTTGCGCACTTCTTGAAGCTCGATGGATGAACTTCTTGACTATTATGAAGGTCCACACTACCACTTTATGACGTGCAAATTCTCTTGGAGAAATGCAAGGATAGGCTAATAAAAGTTTAACTTTGGAAAAGCCCTTAAATTGGGTAAAATAAGTTTACATGATGACGTCGGCTGAAAAGTTTTTTAAAAAATAAAAAATAAAAAATATATAAATGACAGGTTGGCCCAATAAAAAAGTTATGGAAAATGTATATAAATAGGCCCTCACGATTTCATTTTAGCATGTGTGAATTTTGGAAGTGGTGGACTAAGGTGGATTGGGGCAATTTCAGAGGAGCAGGCCAAGCATATACACATACCCGAATTTTGGAGAAGGATAAAAAAATTTGGGTTAATTTATGATTGGTGTTGGAGGCTTTTCCACACTTGAAACAGTCCCGAATTTCTTGAAGTTTTCTACTGCCATACATAGTCATCTACAGTCCAAGTTTGATGCATAAACAAAGATCAAATCTTATCAACATTGATGTAAAGAATACTCGTTGACTAAGGTAATGTGTTGAATGAGGCTCGAGGGTTACAACAATATTCCCTTTTTGTATTGACATTCAGTCATTGGATTAGTTTGGGACTCTTCCACAATATAAACACAAGTCCATGATGAAGAGGTAGAATTCGGTGTAAGTTTCCAACTCTGATTTTTGGGTTGCTAGCTTAATATCACAGGTGAAGACTGAGGCATCCACCATTGAAACAGACTGAATTTGTAGTCATTATACACCATTCCCAAATTCATTTTTGCAAGTGAGAAGCAGAAACAAAGAAGAATAACAATAATTTGAAGTGTTGGTTATCGCTTCCTACATACAATCTGAATCTTGAACAGTCTGATTTTTACACTCAAATATTAGGTGTTGGGGTGAAATTTTTTACTGCTCAGATCAAGCCCCTATGTTGGATGTTTTGTTTTGTTTTCTCGGCCTCTCCACAGTCATGAATTATAGTCATCTACAACACTTATCCATTGTTTGAATTTGAGCAGAAGTGAAGGTCAAAACAATCCAAGTTTTTTCGATGGTCCGAATCTTGTCTTGGGTGGAGTTTACTACAGCAGACATACATGCAATAATAAGGTAATATCACTGTATACTTTGTGATATTAAGAATACCTATTGAAACTATAATATGAGGATGATGCATGCATGCTACTCTATGATATGATGATACATTCCTATACATGAATATGCATCCTATAATGATGAACTAATGTTGATTCCCACACCCATATGATGATAACTACACCTATGGGATGATATCTCAATGATGTATACAATAGAATCTATATAGTGGTAGATGTATACAATGAAGGTACAATAATGTATACAATGATACAATGATGTATACAGTGGTAGATACAATGGTATATGTATAGTGAGGTGTGAAGATTTATATTCCATGGTCATGATGGTATTTTGATGCATACTCCACTATTATGATGCTTTGATAATGATGCAAACTCTAATGATGATTTATACCTTATACTTGAAATAATGATGACGCAAACCCTTGATATGATGCATACTTGATGCATTCACCTTGATGATGTATTGTATGATGATGATGGTGCATGCAATATACTCCATGTAGACTTGATGATGATTTGTGCTTATACTTCATGATGATTAATGATACCTTGTACACCATGATGATGCCTTGTACCTTATGAAATATGTTTTGATGATGCATACCTGATGATCTATGAGAGCAGTAGTAACGATGATGTATATGAGCAGATGACATGCAATATTGATGAGTAGATTGAAAAGAGTGACCAGAAGAGAGAATTGACAAGTAGTGTTGATGAGCATACTTGAAATGGTTGATAAAAAGAAGTGGTTGAGCAACACATTGATGACAATGAGAGATTAGCATCAAGCTTGGAAGTAGAATATTGCACTTGAGGATTGGAATCCTCAAAGCTTTCTTAATTGGATCTAAGAAAACCATGTTGGGTCTATTATGGGATTTTGTGCTCTTTTCATTAGTTGGTGCTGATTGTAATCGAGAAGATTGAGATCTTCCATTACCAAAAATAAATCTTAAATTACATATATTCTTGTGTCTCTCTTGATGTTATTATTGTGCTTATGACTCATGATTAATGTGGGTGATGATTATGATGATGTAAATGAAAACATAATGCTTGATATACTATAATTGATTAATTGAAGGTGAAAACATTTAAAATTTCTCTCACATTGATTTAACCCCCCTCTCAGTTTGGCCATTGTGTCCAACAATTGGTATCGGAGCAGGCCTTCGTCACAAACCTTGCAAGCTTGAAGGAGATATGTGGATACACAATGGAGGAAAAAGTAGAGTCATCAAGCGATGACATTCCTGTACTTGATGTTACATACTATTTCAATTGGAGGTGCGGGATGAAGGCATATTTGAAGAAGTTTGGTGTTTGGGAGATTGTGATCAATCCACTTGCTCCATCAAATAATAAGGGAAAGATAGCTACACAGAAAGAAGCTAAGAAAGACAATGCTACATAATTGAAGTTACGCATGGATGGACTTCCCAGCTCAGTGAAAGGAAGTGTAGGGGAGTACACTTTAGCCAAATACCTATGGTTCAAGTTGGAAAGCGAGTATCAGAAGGCAAGACTAGACACTGAAAATACAGATCAAGACTCAAAAGACAAGCCCTCGAAAGAGGTCAATCAAGAAGAAGAGAACAAGAAGTGGACTCCAGTAAAGGTATGCCATTCTTTTGATTGTAATGATAGATTGTGTGATGAAATTGAGAAGGTTCTTGCAGAATATGATGAAGATCTATCAAAGGATGCATAGGAGATACATATCACTTTGATAAATATTAGTCTCAGAGAAAATTGGGTCTTGAACACAGTAAATATGAACCATAGTGAATTCACACGGTTCAAAAAGAGAATCTTGGATTCTTTGAATGAATATCAACAAAAAACTATGACAATGAGAGTGTTGCTTGTGAAGCTCAAACACAAGGATAAAGAGTTGCAGGATCAGTTAAAAGACAAGGATGTTGAAGTTGAACGACTAAAGACTGAATTGATTAATCAAAAGGAATAATAAGAAGAGCATGGTGCAGACTCAAAAGAGATTGAAGAAACTATAAAGGCCAATCTGTTGATTAAATTGGAATTGTTGTCAACATAAGATCATAAGGAAACATTGATGAAATAGTCCAAAAATATTGAGCCAAAATAACACAGTTGGCTAAGCGGAGTCGGAAGCATTTTAACATTGTTTCTATTAAGTGAATATTTGGACGACCCATATCATAAGAGAGAGAAATATTAATGGCCTAGAATAGTTTCTGCAATGCCAAGGTGCAATCATGTTAAAGTTGTGGGAAGACTATTGCGGAAGAAATTTGTGGAAGTCATTTTTGAGAATTTATGAAAAGTAGACCTGCAATCCACAATCGTAATTGCGGAAGAAGTTTCGCGGGAGACGAATTACAGAATCGGTTTTGAAAAAGTTGAAAGGAATCCCCACAACTAGCAACCCGCAGTTGCAGAAGGAAGGAGTTCCCATAGATTGCGGGAAGATTAATTGCGGGAAGGTAGTTTGCGGAAAGATAAATGCAGAAAGGTCGTTGCATAAAGGTAATTGCAAAAGTGGAAAGATAGTTTGTGAAAATATAATTGCGGATATTAGATTGACGGTCAGATCGTGATCATTGTCATATCAACGATCGAGGAGGATTCCAATGCATGAAAATACGCGGAAGATAGTGACAAGATCGGGCTGCAGAGTTTGAAAGTAATCGTCGTGCCATAATCTCTCATCAACGGACGAGAAGGATCACCAAGAATATCAACAACCGTAAGCATTAGAGGAAATTTGAGGTCTAAAATGGGCCTCCTAAGGAAAATAATAAAACAATAGTTAAAATAATAAAACAATAGTTAAAATAATAAAATAATATTTATTAATTTTGGAAGAAGAATGAAAAAACTACTTTTTTTGTTCGTATTTTCGACCTATCTCCTAGTGTTTTTATTCAAATTTCGAGCAGGAGAGCTCGTTGGATGCGGAATTTAATTCCGCATCCAACGAGTTCCCACACTGCATACTTTTGATGGACCCCGCTACCCCCAAAACAAGAAATACCTAAAAAAATATGATGATGACATCATCATCACGTTTTTTTAGGTATTTTTTGTTTTTGGGGTAGAGGGGTCCGTCAAAAGTATGTAGTGTGGGTACTCGTTGGATGCATAATTAAATTATGCATCCAACGATATCTCCCGCTCGAGATTTGAGTAAAAACAGAGGGAGTATGTCGAAACTACGAACAAAAAAAGTAGTTGTGTTTTATGACAAATATGTCAATTCAACCATTATGGTTGACTCATTTTATTGGAATTCTATTGGTTCTTGAATTCCAACTCACAAAATTTATTGTTGGTGCGTTTTCTTATAAGGCCCATTTTAGACCCCAAATTTCCTCTAATGGCTAATCCACTAGGTGACGAAGAATAATTTGGAAGAACATCTAAAATTAGAGATAAGTTAATTTTAGTTAACTCTGCAAAATCTAATTTCTATTAAAACTGAACTTAATGATGAAGATCAACATTTGAGAAAGGACCCGAAGAATTCTTGCAATGCTTCAATGAAAAGACACCATAATTCAAGTAAAGATACGATGATATTTATGCATAATTCAAACATGGAGGGAAAGTGTATCTACAATCCAGATTGTAGTAGGAGCTGGAAGAGATAGATACTTGTGACACAAAGAATTATCTATGAAAAAAGTTGACGAAAAAAGGATTTGGAAGATTGATAAAACAAAACAGGGTGGCAGGGTGGTGCTAGGGAAGGAAACAAGCCTTGAGGGGGTTCTAGCCTCCTTATAGTAGTGGCTGGAGAATAGGGTGTTGGTGCATTCTTGTTTGTGGTAGCAGGAAGAAAACCTAGGGTGTTGTAGCATCCTTGTCTGTAGTAGTTGGGAAAAAATTCTAGGGTGCTGATGCATCCTTTTTGTAGCAGTAAATAATTTTTTTTGTAAAATTCATATTATTATTAATGAGTTTGAATTGGTGGTTTTCTCTTTGAGGTTTCCACAATAAATGTGCGTGTTCTAACTTGGTTGATTCATTTTGTATCTTTTACTTAGAGTTATTTAAGTAAAAAGAAGGAAATACTGATTCACTCACCCCTCTCAGTATCGATGGATAATCCAACAATTGGTATCAAAGTCATATCCTTCACTACAGTTTAATCACTGGAAGGAAGATCCTATTAAAAACCACTATGGATCAACAAGAAGGGTTAGCCACCAACAGACCTCCATTATTTATAGGAGATAATTATGCATGCTGGAGTGTAAGAATGAAGTTTTATCTAATGTCTCTTGGATACAAAGTTTGGAGGTCTGTTGAAAAAGAGTACAAAATACCAAACGACCTACCTATAGATAGAGATGAACTTGATCAATATGAAGCCAATTATAAAGCCATGAATGCAATCCTGAGTGGGTTAACAAATATAGTGCTTGTGAAATTCATGCAATGCAAGAAAACCAAACATGCGTGGGAAAGATTAAAAACTGTCTATGAAGGAGTATCCAAAGTCAAACAATCCAAAATTCAGACATACAAAGGACAATTTGAAAGTCTAAAAATGAAATAGGAAGAAAATATTGCAGAATATCTTTTAAGAGTATATGAAATTGTCAATGCTATTAGAGGCCTTGGAGGAGAAATAAAGGAGAGAGAATTCGTTGAAAAAGTACTAATAACCCTGGCCATGAGGTATGACTCAAAAGTATCTACTCTAGAAGAATGAGATGATATTGAACTCATGACAGTAGATGAAATACATGGTATCTTCACTGCATATGAGATGAGAACAGGACAAAATGAACCTTCAGGAAAAGAAGCAGCATTTAAGTTCTCAAAAGAAACAAATAATTTTGAAACCCCATCTAAGAATCACTTAGAAAATTCAGATGATGAATAATCTCCATTCATTAAGAAACTTGAGAGAGGTACTAGAAAGTACAAAGGAAAGCTACCTCTGTGTTTTAATTGTGGAAAAATTAGACACTTTGCTAAAAATGTCCCTATCCTAAACAAGATGATAGTGATGAGATAGAAGCCTCAAAGAAGTTCAAAAAGGGAAAGACGAGAAACACGAAGAACTTTAATGAGAAGAAGAAGATCCTTTACACCATGGAAGACAGTGAAGATGAAGACACAAGTGGATATGAGGAAACATAAATTCTATTCATGGGAATAGAAACTCAAGCTCAAGGTGGTGAATCAGATGAGGAAGGAGAAGTATACCTAAAAGCTGAACTCATTAATGCTCTTGAAGAACTTGAAAAATGCAGAAAAAAAACAATCAGTCAAACCAAATCATTAGTGACTTGAAGACCCAACTTCAAGAGGCCAAGAAGATTGAAGAAGACCTAGATTTGCATCTCATAAAGATAATACAAGAATATGAAAGGCTTGAAGGAGAGATTATGCACCTTAGAAATAAGTTTGATGAAGAGTCTAATAAGTCAAAATTTGAAAACAGTTCAAAGACTCTAGATGACATATTGAGTAGCGTAAGACGATCAAGAGATAAATCTAGATTAGGATATGTAAAAGAAAAGAATCTAGAATGTTCCTTCCTCACAAACCAAGGTATAAATAAAACAAGTTATGCTGCTGCATTGAAGAGTCCATTTCAAAAGGAAGAAATCAATAAATATGCTCCATCCTCTCATGACATAGATAGAACTAATGTGATGCCTAGAAGACCAATGAAAGTTCCATGACTGCAAGAAGAATTCATCTAGTAACAAACCAAAATTAAGAAACCATAACATTTTTGCACCCATTCAAAGATATGGCATAGAGTGTTACAAATGCAATAACCATGGGAATATATCATTGCTCTATGTGCAATAGAAAAGAAGAGGAGAAATCCATGATTGCTCTATGTGTGACATAAAAGAAGAATCTATGGCATATTGACATTGAGTGTTCAAAGCATATGGCAGGAGACCCAAACAAGTTCATAAGCCTAAGAAAATATAATAAGGGAAAAGACACATTTGGAGATAATATGTCTTCCAAAATAATTGGAAAAGGTACAACTGCTATCAATAACAAGATCAAAGCTGAAAATATGTTGCTAGTGGAAGACCTAAAGCCCAACCTCCTTAGCGTAAGTCAAACATGTGATCAAGCGTACATCTGCACTTTTGACTATGAGAAATGTGAAATAAGAAAAAAGGATCCAGGAAGACTTGTTGGGACTGATGTAAGGAATTCAAGTAATATATACATCCTAGAAAATGAAGAAAAATTATGCATAAGTATGATTGATGAAAGTTGGATGTGGTATAGAAGGATGGGGCACAATCTTATGAAAGTAAGTAAGAAGGAAGCTCTAATGGATTTTCCAAATATTGTGAAGCCTCTAAATTTAGTTTGTAAACATTGTCAACATGGGAAGCAAACTAAATCCATCTTTAAAGAAAAGAACATACAACCTCACATCCATTGGAAATAGTTCACACTGATCTCTGTGGACCAACAAGAACTAAAATCTTGCAAGGAGAGTACTATTTCATGTTTTTCATAGATGATTATACAAGGATGACTTGGGTTACATTTCTCAAAGAAAAATCAAAAGCTTTTGAGAAGTTTAATTTTTTTAAAGAAAAAGTTGAGAATGAAACAAATTTGAAAATCAAATGTCTAAGGTCAAATAATGGAGATGAATTCACTTCAAATGAATTCAATGAATTTTGTGAAACCCATGGAATTAAAGGACAATTTTCAGCCCCAAAGACTCCTCAACAAAATGGAGTTGTGGAAAGAAAAAACATAACAGTCCAAGAAGCTTCCAAAACTATGTTAAATGAAGCAAAACTTCCTAATGTGTATTGGAGGGAAGTAGTATATACAACTGTTTATATACTAAACATAGGACATCTCAGAGTTAATAATGACAAAACCCCTTACCAACTATGGTATGGAAGGCCTTCCTCAGTAAAATATTTAAGAGTGTTGGGTAGCAAACACTACATAAAAATAAATGAAGATGATCTTGGTAAGTTTGATTCTAGAACATATGAAGAAATATTTTTAGGATATTCATCCACAAAGAAAGCATATATATGTTACAATCAAAGGCTACACAAAATCATAGAAAGTGCGTATGTATAGTGGATGACATAAAACCAAGAAGAATAAAAATCCAAGATGAAGATGAAGACTTGCAAAAGAATGAAGGAGTTTATGATGAAGTAGAAGAAGAAGAAGAAGAAGAAGAAAAAGTAGAGAAAGAAGAATCACATGAAAATGAGAATGAATACTCTCCAATATCATACACAAAGACACCATTTAGGTGTGTTCAGAAGAATCATCCCGAAATTCAAATAATTAGTGACAAAGATTCAAGAATTAAAACAAGAAGAAAATTATTTTATGATGAAGAATAAACACTACTTTCGATATTAGAACCCAAAATACTTAAAGAATCTTGCAAAAGTGAGGATTGGATCAATGCAATGAATGATGAACTTGATCAAATAGAGAAGAACCAAACTTGGGAACTTGTCTCAAGAACTAAGGGCATGAATGTTATTGGAACCAAGTGGATTTTTAAAAACAAGTTCAATGAGCATGGTTATGTGATAAGTAACAAGGCCATATTAGTATGAAAGGGATATGCTCAAGTAGAAGGTGTTGACTTTGAAGAAACTTTTGCACCTGTGGCAAGACATGAAGCTATTAGGATGTTTTTATCTTTTTCATGCTACAAGAACTTTAAAGTGTATCAAATGGATGTAAAATTTGCATTTCTTAATGGCGAACTTGAAGAAGAAGTCGATATTGAACAACCTGAAGGTTTCCTCTTGACATAAAATGGAGACTATGTTTGCAAACTAAAAAGGGCACTCTATGGTCTCAAGCAAGCCCCAAGAGCATGGTTTTCAATGTTAGATAACTACTTGAAGAAACAACGATATAAAAGAGGAGCCACTGATAGTAATCTCTACATAAAGATCAAAGATAAGAATATGATCGTTGTTTTTTTTTATGTGGATGGTATCATATTTGGAAGCAATATACAAATACTAAGTGTAAATTTTTCTTTTGAAATGAAGAAGGAATTTGAAATGTCAATGTTGGGTGAATTAACATTCTTCTTGGGATTACAAGTTTATTAATGAGACAAAGGAATCTTCATTCTCAAACCAAGTACATCAAAGACATGATTAAGAAGTTTAAGATGGAATACTCCAAGCCTGTTAGCACTCCTATGGCCACTAGTTGTAAATTGAGTAAGGATGATGAGTCTTTAGAAGTATATCATACTATGTATAGGTCAATGAGGGTTAGTTTATTATATTTAACAACTACAAGACCAAATGTAATGCTGGCTATAGGTTTGGTTTCCAGATTCCAATCAACATCAAAAGAAACACATGTGGTTGCCATAAAAAGAATTCTTAGATATCTAACTGTGGATTATGGATTATGGTATCCAAAAAGAAATAACTTCACTCTAAGGGAATTCACTGATGCATATTGGGTAGGAAGTATGGATGACAGAAAAAGAACTAGTGGAGCAAGATTCTACTTAGGAGATTGCTTGGTGTCATGGATAAGCAAAAAGAGGTCTTCCATTTTACTGTCTACAACAGAAGACGAGTTTATTGTTGCTTCATCATGTTGTTCACAAGTCATTTGGATGAAACAAACATTGGAATATTTACTTGTAAAATATGAGGACCCCATTGTTATACACTGTGACAATACAAGTTCTATAAACATATCCAGAAATCTTGTTATGCACTCTAAGAAAAAACATATTCCAATCAAATATCATTTTTTAAGAGAGAAAGTGTCTCAAAAAGTGGTCAAATTGGAGTATATTGATACGAAGGAACAAATTGTAGACATTTTCACTAAGTCGTTACCTGGAGAATCATTTTCCTATCTTAGGCATAAATTGGGCATTATCCCTCATCATTATAAAATTAACTAAAAGGATGAAAACCATGTCACGAGAAGAGGATAAATGTTGACAGAGGGAGACACACCCACAAGAGGAGTGATTTTAAAAATATATGGTCCATAAGTAAATAATTCTTAGTGTTTTTAATCTCCTAAAAGGTGGATTGATGTTACTATTATGAAACTATAATACTTATGATTTATGTTGTTGCGTATTGAAGTTACTATTTAAAAAATTACGGTCTCTGGAAGAAGGATTTACATCTTCAGATAGTTAAAAAGAAAAACAACAGGAGAACAAGATCATCGTTCAAAGAGAAATGTAAGTATACTTTGTTGTGTTGCTTATAAACGACTACAAACTATAATATTCTGAAGGAATATAGAAAAATGGAGCAACGTTACAGGGGGAGTTTTTCTCGAAAATTTGTCAATGTTGTCAAAGGGGGAGAAAAATTGCCTAAAGGAGAAAATGTTGCCATCAATACCAAAGGGGTATATTGTTGATTAAATTGGCATTGTTGTCAACATAAGATCATAAGGCAACACTAATGAAATAGGCCAAAAATATTGAGACAAAATAATACAGTTGGCTAAGAAGATTCAGAAACATTATAACACTAAGTTTCTATGAAGTGAAGATTTGGACGACCCAAATCATAAGAGAGAGAAATATCAATGGTCTAGAAATTTTTCCACAATGCCAAGGTGCAAGCTTGTTAAAGCTATGGGAATATTACTGCGGAAGAGATTTCGTAATTCATTTTTGAGAATTTATGAAAAGCAGACCCGCGATCGACAATCCGCAATTGTGGAAGAAGTTTTGCGGGAGACGAATTGCTGAAGTAGTTTCAAAAAATTTGAAAGGAATCCCCACAACCCGCAACCCACAATTTTGGAAGGAAGGAGTTCTAGAATATTGTGGGAAGGTTAATTGTGGAAAGATAAATGCGGAAAGGTCATTGCGGAAAGGTAATTGTGGAAGCAGAAAGACGGGTTGGGGAAAGATAATTATGGATATTAAATCAACGATCGGATAATGATCATTGTCAGATCAACGATCGAGGAGGATTCTGCTGCTTGAAAATACGCAGAAGATAGTGGCAATATCAGGCCACAAAATTTGAAAGTAATCTTCGTGCCCTAATATCTCATCAACGGACAAGAACAATTACTAAGAAGATCAACGACTATAATCTAATCCGCTAGGTGAAGGATAATAATTTGGTAGAACATCTAAAATTAGAGATAAGTTGATTTTAGTTAACTATGCAACATATAATTTCTATTAAAACTAAACTTAATGATGAAGATGAACATTTGAGAAAGGACACGAAGAATTCCTGCAACGCTTCAATGAAAAGACACGATAATTCAACTAAAGATATGATGATATTTATGCATAATTAAAACCTAGAGGGAAAGTGTCTCTATAGTCTAGATCGTAGCAGCAACTAGAAGAGGCAGAGACCAGTGACATGAAGAATTATATTTGGCAATGTTGAAGAAAAAGGATTTGGAAGTCTGATAAAACAAAACATGGTGGCAAGGTGGTGTTAGGGCAGGAAACAAGCCCGCAGGGGGTTGTATCCTCCTTCTCATAGTGGTTGGAGAAAAAGGTGTTGGTGCATCCTTGTATGTGGTAGCAAGAAGAAAACATGGGGTGTTGTAGCATCCTTTTCTGTAGTAGCATAAAAAAAATCTAGGGTGTTGATGCATCCTTTCTGTAGAAGTAGATAAACAATTTTGTAAAATTCATATTATTATTAATGAGTTTGAATTGGTGGTTTTCTCTTTGAGGTTTCCACAATAAATGTTTGTGTCTTAACTTGTTTGATTCATTGTGTATATTGTACTTAGAGTTATTTAAGTAAAAATAAGGAAATACTGATTCAACCCCCCTCCCCCCTCTCAGTATTGCTGGATAATCCAACACAGTCATGATTTAAAGACTAAGCTGGAGGAATCCAAGAGGATAGAAGAAATATTGAAGAATCAATTGGAAGAAAAGGAGAAAACAATCCAAAAGCTGGAGATGGAGGTAGTTGCTATTAGGAAGAAAGGTGGAAATAATGATGCATTAGTCAAGTTCAAGGACAGTTCAGTTTTCCTAGTTAAGATCTTGGTTTTCCAAAGATATCCATTTGACAAGACTGGTCTTGGTTACAAGAAGAAGGGAGAAACATATAAAGATGGAACTTGGTCTCCCAAGACTCCAGAAGAAGGTCCATCATCTTCCAAAGCTGCTTCCCATACACCTGTACATGACAAAAAATAGTTTGGAAGTTCAAGAATGCAACAAGGAGCTAGGCATATTCCTCAAAGTAAGCTCAGAAAAGAAACAACTCCAATATGGAACCATAGTCCCAGGTATGAAAATGGATTTAATGGTTATTGTTTTTCTTGTTCTAACTTTGACCATAAGGCTATGGATTGTAGACTCTACAGAAGCAGAAGTGATAGAAGCCCCAATGACGAAGTCAGATGCTAGACATTTAATCAAATGAGACATAATGTTGCTACCTGTCATACATTAAGATGCTACACATGTAGTGGGTTTGGTCACAAAGCCCAAGAATGTGCAAATCAAATAAGTCAACCAAGGAGGAGTCCTTCATACACATCATCAAGAAGAACCAATGAACCTTGGAGGAAGGTCAATGCAGGAGGATTTGGATATCAGAATAAAAAATCCTATAGTCAGGGACACTCTCAAGTATGGAGGAATGAAGTTGATCAAAGAAGTGTTGGAAGTTCCAACAACTCAATTAGGTGTTGGACATGCAACCATGTTGGTCACATTGCTACATATTGTCATATGATGAAATGTTATGGTTGCAGTGGCTTTGGGAACAAATATCAAGACTATTGGAGTACACAGAAACAATCCATGAGAAGTTTCTCATACAACTAAACGAGGAAATCCAACAAAGAGGAAGGGGAAAATGTTGAAAGGACAAATTCCAGGAAACAAGTATGGATGAAGAAGACCGAGCAGTTACATATAGGAGAGGTTAATTAGAGCAGGGAAAAAGGTTTCCATATGGAAAGCCAAGCTTAAGGTCTGTCAAATACCTTAGCACACCTTGAGTTCATAAGGCTGGAGAATGAACTCGAAGGAAAGCAGATGGCTACTCCAAGCAAACAGACAGGTCCTAGGATCATGCATATTGACAGGGGGAGCGATGATCAGTAATTTCAGATGCAGATGTGTGGACACCCTTTGCCATTGATTCCAAAGGGGGAGAGATGAAGACAAAAGGGGAGCGTGAGTTGTTGTCATCAATGAAAAAGGGGGATATTGTTAATTGAATTGTCATTGATGCCAAAATGGACTTACAGTGGCTCCACAGGTAGTCATTGATTCCACCAAGTCCCTCTTTCAATGCTTATGTATGGATGACCCCATTACCCTCACATTCAGTTCCTTGAAGCTCGTATAGAGATGTGTTGTGTTTTGAAGTGCCGTGTATCTAGTTGACAAGGTCCATGTACCCACAAGGTTGGATATTGGAGCCACCACCTTGTTGATGATGCTAAAGAACATGTTTAGGATGTTGAATATCCTAGAGATGGTATTGAATCCCTTGTAGACAATGAATAATACCTTAATGGGTTGAAGAATCATTAATGACCCATTCTATGGTCATTCATGCTTTGACAAGGTCATGGTACCCTAGGAGAAGGCTTGGAAATCCCACATGAGGTAGCATGATGGATCTTGACCCTTGGAGGTCATATTGTGTGTTTGAGGTGGTTGAAGAAGTCCATGAAGCCCTCTTGTCATGGTGAAGAATCTTTTTAGAAGTCCTTGGACTCACACTTGGTGGTTTGATGGTCCTTTCACCTTTGAAGGAATGGTGAAGGTAATATGGGTTGATGGGGTCTTAGAACCCTTAGAGATGGCCCTAGGGCATGAGAAAGACTTGGACCCACTTATATGGTGGCATGATCACACTTGGATGATGATATGGAAATAAGGACATGACCACATTAATGAATGAATTATAGAGGAACATTTTGAATTAAGAAATGCTCAATGTTTTATATAACAACAATTATAAAATTATTGTATGTACTCTTATTTTAAGAACTAAAAAATTAATATATATACTCATATTTTCACTATTAATGAGTCTATGGTTTTCTGGGTTTTATTTAATACATATTTTAATGGCATTTTATCCTTCAAAAATATAGAAATGCTTTCTCTTAGTTTCTTTCTATTATCGATTCACAAATTAGAAGGATTTCACTAAATATTATTAACTATTTAGATATAAATCCTTACACAAATTCAAACCAAGCTTTATATTTTAAAAACTTTGAAAAAAAACATCAAAAATTTAAATTTTGTTACATTAAATTTGTTGCTTAAATCAGAGTTTTCAATTCACAAATATATAAATCTAAAGTGACACTTTTAAATCATTATTAAAAAACCTATACAAAATATTGTGATGAAGCTTTATAACGATTCACTCACACAAATCAATTAAAATTGTGATGAAGCTTTACAATGATGTATTAAAACCACTTAAAATATTAGACTGGGATAATATTTTAAGTGAAGGAATGGTGAAGGTAATATGGGTTGATGGGGTCTTAGAACCCTTAGATATGGCTCTAGGGCATGAGAAAGACTTGGACCCACTTATATGGTGGCATGATCACAATTGGATGATGATATGGAAAGAAGGACATGACCGTGAAGAACATGGCACTTGGACACATTTGGAAACTTGTTTACGATGCACGGTCCCTTTTGTGGGTTTGATGAAGCCCTTGATGATGACATGTTTATAGTTGTGCACTTCTTGAAGCTCAATGGATGAAGTTCTTGGTGATTATGAAGGTCCACGCTACACTTTATGATGTGCAAATTCTCTTGGAGAAATGAAAGAATAGTCTAAAAAAATTTTAACTTTGGAGAAGCCCTTAAATTAAGTAAAATAAGTTTAAATGATGAAGTCGACTCAAAATTTAAAAAATAAAAATAAAAATATATATATAAATGACAAGTTTATCCAATAAATTTGTTATGGAAAATGTATATAAATAGGCCCTCACGATTTCATTTTAGCATGTGTGAATATTGGAAGTGGTGGACTAAGGAAAATTTGGAGGAGCAATCCAAGCAGATACACATACCTGAATTTTGGATCAGGATAACATTTTTTTAAGTTAATTTACGAATGGTGTTGGAGTATTTTCCACACTTGAAATAGTCCCAAATTTCTTGAAGTATTATACTGCCATACATAGTCATCTACAGTCCAAGTTTTGATGCACAAACAAAGATCAAATATTATCAACACTGAGGTAAAGAAGACTCATTGATTGAGGTAATGTGTTGACTGAGGCTCGAGGGTTACAAAAGTATTCCCTTTTTGTATTGAGAGTCTGGCCTTGGAATAGTTTGGGACTCTTCCACAATATAAACACAAGTCCATGATGAAGAGGTAGAATTCGGTGTGAAGGTTCCAGCTTTGATTTTTGGGTTGCTAACTTAAAATCATAGGTGAAGACCAAGGAAACCACCATTCAAACAACCTGAATTTGCAGTCATTATACACCAATACCGAATTCCTTTTTTCAAGTGAAAAGCAACAACAAAGAAGAATAACAATAATTTGAAGTGATGGTTACTGCTTCCTACATACAATCCAATTTCTACATTCAAATTTTAGGTGTTGGGGTGAAGATTACTGATGCTCAGATCAATCCCCTATGTCTGATGTTTTTTTTTGTTTTCTCAGCCTCTCCACGGTACTAAATTATAGTCATATACAACACTTATCCACATTTGAATTTGAGCAGAATTTAAGGTCAAAACACTCCAAGTTTTGTGATGGTTTGAATCTTGTCTTGGGTGTATTTTACTACAAAAGACATACATGCACTACTAAGGTAAGATCACTGTATACTTTGTGATATGAAGCATACCTATTGAAACTGCAATATGAGGATGATGCATGCGTGTTACTCTATGATATGATGATACAATCCTATACATGAAGATGCATCCTATGATGATGAACTAATGTTGATGCCCACACTCATATGATGATGACTACACCTATGGGATGATATCTTAGTGATGTAGACACAATGATGTATACAGTGTAGGTACAATAATGTATACAGTGTAGGTATAGTAATGTATATAGTGGCACAAAGATGTATACATTAGTAGATACAATGGTATATGTACAATGAGGTGTGAAGATTTATATTCCATGATGATGATGGCATTTTGATGCATACTCCTCTATGATGATGTTTTGATAATGATGCAAATTCTGATGATGATGTATACCTTATACTTGAAATAATGATGATGCAAACCCTATGTTGATATGATGCATACTTAATGCATTCACCTTGATGATGTATTATATGATGACGATGGTGCATGCATACTCCATGTATACTTGATGATTATGCCTAATTATACTTCATGATTAATTATGATACCTTGTATACCATGATGATGCCTTGTACCTTATGAGATATTTTTTGATGATGCATACCTGATGATATGTGAGAGCAGTAGTAACTATGATGTACATGCATAGATGATCCGAAATTTTGATGAGCATATTGCAAAGAGTGATGATCAAAGAATATTGACCAACAATGTTGATGAGAATACTTGACATGGTTGATGAGAAAAGGTTGATGAGAAGAAGTGGTTGAGCAGCACATTGATGACAATCAGAGATCCGCATCAAGCTTGCAAGTAGAATCTTGCACTTGAGGATTGGACTGCTCAACCCTTTCTTAGTTGGAGCTAAAAAAACTAGGTTGGGTCATGTTATGAGAGTTGGTGCTGTTTTTATTAGCTGGTGTTGATTGTAATCAAGAAGATTGAAGTCTTCCATTACCTTAAATAAAGCTTAAATGACATATATTCATGTGTCTCTCTTGATGTGATTATTGTTCTTATGATTATGATGATTTAATTGAAAACATAATGCTTGATATAATATGATTGATTAATTGAAGGCGAAAAAGTTTAAAATTGCTCTCACACTAATTCAATCCCCCTCTCAGTGTGGTCATTGGGTCCAACAGAGATGTACATATTTAAACCACTATGTCTCTAGACCACATCTATGTGTATGTACATATATATTATAATTCTTATCGATCAATATTTATTTATTATGAGTTTTATTTAGCAACATTGGAATAACATACTCCCATATATTAGTAGCAATGTGCCAAATATGAGGATTTTTTATTCTCAAATTTGGATTGAGAAAATAAAAAATAGTGTTGACGAAACACCTAACAATTTATTCATACTCACCTTTGGCCCAAAGCATAAACAAAAGGTCACTAGCCATTGGAAGGTACCAACGATTGATTGACACAAAATGTTAGGCCATGAGCGAGATGTAAGATGTGAAGGGCCACTTGATTTTTTTTAAGCAAGATTTTTTCTATAAATATGCCCTTTTTGTAACGGAATACCTAGAATTAGAAGTTTATGCCAAGATGCATGTATTCTCAAAAGACACACCTATTGATCTAGGTCACAAACAAAGATCCTTTCCCTCCTTGCCCAAGTGAAGAAAGGAGGAAAATCTCTTCCATGCATGTAATTATGTACTATTTATGACATGGTATAGTGAATTACCAATGGCTTATTATTTGAGAATTTTTTTAGTAATAACAAGTAGTAGTGTATTACAAAATAATTGGTTGTGAATGTCCTTTGTTCTAGATATATATCTAATTCAAATTTTAATATCATAAAATAAAAATGGTTTATCATAAGCAAAAATGGAATGTAGAATCATAGATTGTCTAGAAACAAGGTTGTTTCCTTAATTTTGTCAGTGGGATGACACTCTTTTGCATGCTTGCAAGATATTTCGACAATGCCGTTGAATGAAAAGTCAAGAAACATATTAGATATTGATAATATGGTGATCACTAGACATTCAATTGATCAACTTCAATGGAATTGAAATTAGATATTTTTATCATACCAATGTAAATGTCCATATTTCCCTTTATTTTTATTTTTTGTGAACATGACCATTAGGGAAGGTGGCATTGTTAGACTATAGAAATATTAGAGTTCTATCCAACATAGAAGTAGGGAAAACCCTACTACACTGAGGCCACCAAGGAGGTTCATGATGCCACTGCTACAATGGATTAGATTGAGGAGCAATAAAGAGGCATAAATATTGCTTTTGTTGCAACTATATGTGTGTGGAATTATAATTATAAGCATTATTAATACTCCTGGTCTGTGGACTTTACATTTGAAGTGGAGTGTTCTCTTAGAGTTATTGACAGTTCTATCTATCTATTTAACATTGTTGCTAATGTTGATCCATAGTTAGAGACTATACGGAGAGAAGTATATAGGTAAAGTTTTCCTAGAATCTACTTTGTAAACAAAATGGATTGGCCTAGGTAAAAAAATCAGAACAAGCAACATGATAGTAACAAATATTGGGGAAAAACCTCTTGTTCTACACATTCCAGTATGGGCAGAGGATAATTTTGAGGGAGTTTTTGATTTTATGAAAATGAAATTTGTGTTATGATTTGGAGAGGAATTGGGTGTGAAGTTTAGCTATGAGGACATTCCATTATACCTTATAGATTTAGCCACTAGGGAGGTTCATGAGGCCACTGCTACAATGGATTAGATGGAGGAGAAATAAAGATGCGTAACTATTACTTTTGTTCCAACTACATGTGTGTGGAATTATAATTATAAGCATTATTAATACTCCTAGTCATGTGGACTTTACATTTGAAGTGGAGTGTGCTCTTAGAGTTCTTGACAGTTCTATCTATCTATTTGATAGTGTTGCTAATGTTGATCCATAGTTAGAAACTATATGGATAGAAGTAGATAGGTAAAGTTTTCCTAGAATCTACTTTGTTAACAAAATGGATCGACCTAGGTAAAAAAATCAGGACAATCAACATGATAGTAACAAATATTGGGGAAAAAATTCTTGTTCTACACATTCCAGTATGGGAAGAGGATCATTTTTAGGGAGGTTTTGATTCTATGAAAATGAAATTTGTGTTATGATTTGGAGAGGAATTGGGTGTGAAGTTTAGCTACAAGGACATTCCATTAGACCTTCTAGATTTAGCCACATATTATAAGAATACAATTATTGAAATACTAATAGAGCTTGATGATGATGCTATGGAGAAATAGCTCGAGGGAGTGGAACCCAATAAAAAATTAAGAGATTGATCAGAAAGGGAACCATATCTATTAGTTGTGTCCATGTTCTTTATCGATCAACATTTAATAATAATTTTATACATCCTTTACTGAATGTTTTTATGGTTGTTTTCCTTCCCGTCTTGACTTACCACCAATGAAGGGAACAAATGTTAATGATCCATAAATAATCCTAGAAAGGCCTGCTAGTGATGATGAACCATTTGCTGGACTTTATTTTAAAATTATGACAAATCCCTTTGTGGGATTTGTTATATTTGTTTGAATTTGCTTTGGTGTCCTAATAACTAGATAATATGTGTTTGATTCCAACAAAAGGAAGAAGGACAATTTGACATTTATTACAAATTCATGCAAGCATTCAAGATGCTGTCAAGATTTCTATGAGGGATATTATGCACTTGATGACTTGAAGGATACAATAAGAGAAGAGGGCTTTGTTTTCTTGATAAGGAAATTGTATTAGTGAGAATGAACTTTCCCAAACCTTTTATTAAAGTCATATTAAAAAACAAAAGCTAACATGGACAAGTGCCATATAGGTCTTATCAAACTTGCTTTGAAAGATTCTTCTTTTCACTTCTCGGGAGATGAGGAGAGAAATTGCACTATTATATAAGGCATGGGGTGGATTCATCTTGAAATCATTGTTCATAACTTGAAGAGAGAATTCAAGGTATCATTTTTTTCCTTTCTTCTTGTTTTATACCCAAGAAAATAATTATTTCTCATTTTTTACATTGATGGAATAAATAGACCTTCTATACACATTTAAATATACCATACCTGATATTTTTTCTTGGGTTGAGGTTAATTTGGTGCTCCTCAAGTCAGATAGTAAGAAAGCATCTCAAATACTGCAGAGACTAAGTATGTGCATAAGAAACAATAAGGTGATCAAGGTCAATTTGTAGATGTAACTATTAGATTTGAATATCTAGAATATAGCAATAGATATGAGTTCAAGAGTGATATTAAGGGTGGATTCATGCCCAAAGAGTATATTGCAGGTGTTCTGAATGGGTTGGAACAACATATGTGTAATGATATATTAGAAGGGTGTCATGTTGTTGATGTGCAAGTTGTCAATACAAGTGGATCCTATCATGAGGTGGACTCCAATGCATTGGAATTCCAACTTGTAGTTTACAACAATTTCAAAGAGGGAATCATAAAGGAAAGTGAAAGATTTCTAGAACCTCCAATGAGGGTTAAAATTTTAACTATTGAGGACAATCTAGGGGATGCAATCAACAATATGCCTAAAAACTTTATGAAAATGGAAACTTTAATGCCCTAGTCTCAATTTCTTACATACAATTGGACCAAATTTTTTCCTAACAAGTCAATGTGTGTTGTGGAAATTTGTGTATAATGGTTATTTCCCAAATAAACCCCTATCCACATAAATCAAAGATTGGGAGAACCATTTTTTGTACCTTTCTTGGCAATGACACCAGGGGTATAGACAAGCTTTGAAAAATACCGTTTAGGTGAAAGAATTAGGTTTTTTTACCAATTAGGAGGCATATTGGTCAAACCAAGTGGTCCCTTGCTACTACTGTCACCTTCATCCATGTGGGTTCATCCCAGGTGGGATAAAGAATCTAGTGTTTCCTTCATATATTCCTCCTTCATCCAAGAGTAATTGAGTAGATGGGGTAATTATGTTTGTTTAAGTGCAAGTTGGGTTGGGAACAAGCATGCAGGTCAAGTTTGGCACATACATGAATCTCAAGTTGAGCACATGCATGAAGCTAAAGTTGGGCATGTGCATGTAGGTTGGTTAAGTCATAGGTGCAAGCATAGAGGGTAATCCAACTTTGTTTTGTTTGTTTTTTAAATAGGTATTATAACATGTGTGTGTGTGTATTATAATATATATTTTTATATTGTGTGTGTGTGTGTGTGCACGCTATAATATATATATTTATATTGTGTGTGTTGGTTCAAGATAAGGCTAGGAAGAAGATAATGTTGTTTATTGATTCTTTCATTCCTCATTTTGTAAGTTCCATTCCTTGAGGAATATGACACTCTTTGCCTCATGATCCTTGGGAAGGTAATATTTGAGTATGTAGATAATTTGAATTCAAATATTTCCCTTCATTGAAATATGGCCTCATTTTCACTAGCCTACATTGACCACATGAAGTGAAAGTCAAGGTGGGGGGGCACCTTTCATTTATATTTATAGAGGATATTGTTCCAAAATTCCAAAAACCAATTATGGTGAACATGGTATTTAACATCAACACACACACTATTAAACAAGGATAAAAACATCTTATCTCATTCCAAAGAATGGTTAGTTTTTCTCATCAAGTGAAGTGTAAGTAAATATCTCATCATTAGATGAAACACTATTCTCCCCACCTCTTGGTCACATTAAAGGGCAATTCTTTTGTGATTGTAAGGAACGATGAGGAGGTGGAGCCTCAAAGCTAGTAAGTCAATTATCTTCAAGTCTTTAACATCGAATATTTATGTGAACTAAATAGTCACTTATTATTAATTTTAATATCAAGTTACATGCACCGTTCACGTAGTTATTTGGTCCTATACTAAAACCTTCCCAGAAGATAATTTTGTGACCATGAGAAAAAAATAATGTTGCTTCTTCCCCACATAGACATGGGTTTCCATCCATCAAATAAACCTAAAGCTATAGATTTTTCATTATCTATAGTTTTAATATTCCTTAATGGTTTAATATCACATGGCACTTTAATCATGTCGTAAGAAAATTTTATTTGTAGAGGCACTAAAGTGGAGTCATAGTTCTATTGGAATAATGAGGTGTCCTAGTTATCCACAACTCTCAAGAGACCACACTAAAAAGAGATTTGTGATATGCCACCTTTGGATGTTCAAACCAAATTTTAAGCTCTTATGCTAACCTTACACCCTTCCATTTCCCCTTTCTCCTCCTATCAATGTGTGGAAATCATCCCATACCTCCTTAACATAGTGCCAATGCATAAATGAGCAATTAATTATCTCCCTTCCATTTATACATAGAATACAATAACCAAGACCTTACCAAGAACATTTCTACATAACATACTATGTGAGATTTTATTTGAAATAAGAAGCCATAAAGAAACATGATCCTTCATAGGCACTTAAATTCTAGATTGGTTTCCACTACCAACCTCTTTCCATCCTTATAAGAACATAGATAGGTATGCAAGACTAGTTGCGCGTTCATCATTCATAGGATTTTCAACCAAACTAATCCATCTACTTTTGGTTTGAGTATGATGGAACTATTCAATAACCTCTACTCAAAAATTCTAGGATGTGGCTTCCAAAATTTCCACTCTTTCGGCATTGGTGCCATGAATTATTATTTCCAAATCAATTATGTCATTTAATGTGTGAAGATTTGTTGTCTCAAATGTATAATCATATTTTAAGGAGATTTGTATAGTCCCTCACAACCAAACTAAGAATCAATGCCTACTCTCAATGTTGTTCCATTACCAATCCTCCAAGAAAACAAATTCCTGCCTAACTAAAAACATGAAAATACAAGTTCTTTCCACATTATAGATGCACTATAGAATCTTCAAGAGACAAAGACTCAGTATTGTTTTGTCATTACCAATTGCCAAAACCTTTTGTAAAACTATTTGTCACCCAAAATGATGAATAATGAATAATTTTTAACCACCCAAATCCCAATGATTTGGTTTGGCAATCCTCTACCATTTCACCAATGAGATCCATTTATTTCCTCTCTTATCATTGCAGCAGAATTTAAAACAAGCTTTCCTTGTTTTTTCAAAAATCCACATTGAAATGGCATATTCCTTGTTTTTTCAAAAATCCACATTGAAATGTATGCCATTGAGTGCTAATAAATAAGCGTCCCCTCTAAAATTGATTTAATTAACGTAAGTCTATCCCCTTACAATAATAACACATGCACCACAAGGTTATTCTCCTTTGAATCTTTGATATTGCCACAACAAATATCTAAACTTATAATTATTGTATTATAAGTGGGGGTGTTTTATATCCCAACTAAGGTTCAAATACCCATGGAGACGCATTGTTCTCCACTTCTTCCATATTGCCAATGCAAGTGGGCCATTTCAAGTGATTGCGGCCAAGTGCAAGCCGTGGGAAGTTTTGGAAAAATAAAAAATAGATACAAATCCATGTTTTCTTACCTACTAGAGAAGAGCATGTTTATCCGAAAGTGTTATTGAAAAAGTATTATCAAAAAGTTAAATTAAATAAATAAAGTTTTGTTTGTTAAATCTTTTAGATCTTATACTTAAATTTTTATATCTTATTTTCCACATCATATATGGATATAAATGATTTTAGACTCCAAAAATCATAAATTAGTTTCCAACCTCATCATTTAAGTCCTAAACAAAGGCCTTATACATTTAAAAAAATACTATGCAAATCACAAATAAATCATATACATCTTAAAAATATGCACATAGTAAGTAAACTTGGGACATAATTTTTTGAAAGACCTGGTTAAGGCTCATGCCATGTTTGGAACTAAAACAGTTTGAACTTATATCAAAGGTATAACATAAGTTTATACAAATTGATTAGGGTTTTAGTTTCAAATGCATGCTTTAAGCTCCTACAAATAATATATAGTCAAAAGGCATGTATTTATGTTGCATACGTATCATTTAGGCCATGCATATAACCTCGTGTATTTGTCGATATTATATATAACATGTTTTAAGATGCGATTAAGGTTGTCTAGGAGATATAGAGGTAGAACAAACTAAAATATAGGACTCATTATTTTATTCAAAATTTCAAAACAAAACCCAATTTCTAAAAAACGAAAGATTAATTTAACAAAATACATTAATAAAGGTATGCCAATCATGAGTTTTTACCCCACCAAATTCTCCTTTCTTCATTAAGATATTGTTTATTATTGAAAGAAAACAAGTGGGAAATTTAATTTTCTTATTGGCATCATTTACATCATTGATTTTTGTCTTTGTAAATAATCTTGAAATATTATTTAGGTTTCCATCACTGGAATAATGAAATGAATTTACCATTAAATGATTGGATTCCTGAATGTTAGAACAAACTTCGGTCATTTTATATTTGTTATTCATTCCATTTAAGATTCTCCCTAATGTTTTTGTAGCATTCTTCACAATACACACTGTATCAAACAAATAAGCTACTTGTAGGTTCTCATAGTAAGGAAACCTAATAAATTGGATGGGGTATCTTTTCATTCCTCGTGGAAGCTCATTAATATGTCAATGACCTTTATGAAACATAAACATAAATAATCACATATTAGATATACCATAAAAATAATTAAATTAAAAACAAGCTCCATAATGTTACACAGGATATGAAATCCCATTGATTACCTCAATGATTCTTATTATATTGGAATTTCCGTAGTTGAGGTGTCATTCTATGGGGATTTATTCTAATCTCTTCCTTCCCAATAAAAAAGATATTTATTGGTAGTTCAATACCAATGGTGATTATGGAGGAAGTGCCTATACTCATTAAATATTTTTTTCCTAATTTTTTTGAACATCGAGATATCACTCTAGGACCACATATTAGACATACAAAATTGTTAGTTTTTTGTAGTTCAGATAGGTACCTCTACATGGGCTATGTGTCTAGAATGTGGAATTGGCCTTGAATAATGTCTCTCTAGGTGAGGAATTTATAAAATGAATTTTATTTATTTTAATGACTAAAGTGATTTTTAGTCATCTCAATGAGAGATTAAGTCACAACCATAGATCTAATGGGACCAAGATCTAATCTTGACTATTAAGATCTGGAGGTAGCTAAAGGGTCATTAGAGAAATTATAAAAGAGACCTAAGGAGAGTGGAGAGACACACTTCTTAAGAGAGAGTTTTGGGGAATCGAAGAGAAGAAGAGGGGGGGAGCTTGAAGTAAGGAGGAACGATGCAAATCCCAAGGGGAGGAGAGATGGCACACCTCCTAAGAAATATGTAAATAAAATTTTATGCATAGAATTCAAGGTAGTAGACTATACATGCTGATTGTTCACAACATGAATTTCGAGTCAACTCGTACAATAAGAAATCGAGGGGCAGGTCGTACAGACAATGCATGGAAATACAAGTATGATTTTTAAGGTTTTGGGACAATTCATGTAGGCCGTACGAAACTATACAGACATTTGTACATGCCATATGATTTTTTTTGGCATGAAATTCAAGGGAGAGGTACAAGTCATATTATTGTTTGGAACAATTTTTTGAGTTTTGCAGATTTTTCTTGGTGCATTAAATGCCTTGATTTATTGTTGTAAAATTCCATAATTTCTCTATGGATTGCATAGCAATAATTCTCTCTCATTGATTGGTTTTCCCTTCAGGGTTTTTCCAAGGGAATTTCCTAGAAAATCATTGTCAAATGTGTGGTTGAATGGTTGTTTACTGTTCATTTTTTGCTGCTAATTTTCAATTCATAGCTCAATGTAATTATGCTCACAAATTTCAGATTTGAATGCTTTCAAATTAATGTGCATTATCACGTGGAAAATAAACTTATTGGAGGCATAAATCGATTTTTGAGTTGTAAAATTTCAACATGATATCAGAGTTGGGGCTCTGATTTTAAATAGAGAAACTGGTATTTGACACAAGGGGAAGCAAGGGTATTGTTGAGTTGTTTGACCTAACAGATTTGGGATTATTGTTGGTTGGTATATGAGTATGTCTATGAAATTTGGCTTGTGGTTTGAGGATAGGATTGAGGGTGCATCCAATTTCATCCCATGGAAGGAGAGGGTCACTTTGTGGATATAACCAAAGAATTTGTCATGATTCCCAATGATCCCGATCCATTGGCTAAATATAACAGGAATAATGTGAAGGAAAAAAGTATTCTTCTTGATGAAGTGAAAGGTCACAATATGCCTCATTTGACCAGGAAAAATAATTCCTTTGATATGTGGGAAGCATTGATGAACCTATACCATAGCAATAATCAAAACTGGAAAAATGGTTTTGAGGGAGAAACTGAGAGATACTAAGATGACCAAGAATGACCATGTTACATCATATTTTACCAAGATTTCACAGATACGCGATGAGTTGGGTGTTGTTGGTGAGAAAATGGGTATGAAGAGTTAGTTAAAACTACCTTGAATGGTTTCTCACAACCATGGAAATACTTTGTGCGCGTGATCATTTCCAGAGAGAACATGCCTACATGGAATAGACTTTGGAACGATTTCACATAGGAGGAGTTGTGAGTCATCTATGGCCACACAAGCCAACAACATGGAGATGAGGAGAATGTTTCTCTTACAAGGAATAAAAAGCAAAGGAACAAGAAAGGCCCATATGGTGCGTCTAGCTCAAAAGGTGATTAGAAGGACATGAGCAAAGTGAAATGCTTTGCTTGTCGAAAGACTGACCACTATGCGAATCAATGTCCAAATAAAAAGAAGAAGAAGGGAATGAGACATAGATAGTAGCACGAGTTGAGATTGAGTAATTTGAGAAGAAGTTTGAGAAGGAATTTTATCTGGTCTCTTATCTTTCAGGTAGTGGTAGTGCAAGGTTTGAGTACATTGGATCATGGGTTGTGGCGGCAATGGTTCATTTTTCCATATGAAGAGAATGAGGTCGGTGTTCTTTATTGTTTTATAGACGTATAGGATACTATGTGAATATTGGATTCAACACCATGCATGTAGTGAAGGGGGTTGGATGTGTGATATTCCAGCTAGAGTCAAGAGGATTTCTGGACGTGGCTGAGATGTTGTTTGTACCAAACTTGAAAGTTAGTTCACTCTCAGTATTAGTTTTGTAGGATTAGGGATATATCATGGTATTCTAGAGGGAATATGTACTTATATATCCATAAGGAGCTATCCTAGACAAAACATGAGTTCTTGGTCTCAGACGGGGGAGATAGTACATGTTGTTGGGACAACCCATGGTTGGATCCAAAGGGATCTTGGATTTAGGGTCAATGCCAGTATTATGGATAGTTGGATGTCTGGCTTCTTCTAGTACTATTAGGAGACTAAGTTGATATGAGATGACATAGGTGGATGCTTAGGAGTTTGAGGATATTCCTTGGAGCATGTTTTTGAGGTATGGGTATTCAACATATGATCCAGTGCATGTGATAGAGAGGCCTTTTGGTTTAGAGGGAGAAACTACATTACCAAATGGAGTGATGGTATTGGAGACAGATCCAGGTGGAGGTTCCAAAATACCTTCCTTTCTAAGAGGGAGCATTAGTTTTTTTGAATCTTAGACAAGTACTTTTGCATGGGATATACTTCTAGCATGTAGAAGTGGTCTAAAAAGTGACTCTCTAGTTGAGCACTTTATAAAGTGACTTCTATTTATTTTAATGACTGAAGTGAATTTTTATAAACTTTTAGTAACTTAAGTGATATAATTCATATTAATGAGATATTAAGTCACAATCGTATATTTAGTGGGGCCAAGATCTAATCTTAACCGTTGAGGTTTGGAGGTAGTTGAAGGATCATTAGAGAAATTATAAAAGAGACCTAAGGAGAGTGGAGAGACACGTTTTTGAAGAGATTTTTTTGGGGATATGAAGAGAAGAAGAGGGAGATATCTTGCAGCAAGGAAGGGCACAAATTCTAAGAGAGGATAGAGGGCACACTTCCTAAGAAATTTGTATAGCAAAGTTTACACACATAATTTAAGGTAGCAAACCATACATGCTAATTGTTCACAACATGAATTTCAAGGCATGCCCTACATCAAGAAATCAAGGGATAGGTCATACATATTGTAATGGGGAATTCTCCCCTATTATTTGCAGATGCACCAACCTTAGCTCATCCAGAGCATACGGAAGATTTCAATGGAAAAACATAAAACTAAACTACTCTAACAACAAAAAGCAAATATTTTTATTATTATTTTAGAATGTATATCAACTAAACTAGTGCAAGAAACAAAAAAGTAAACACACCTTTCTCCTACAAGATGGGCCACTGTAGCCATCCTCGGAAGTGGTTTCGCAGCTCCACAGGTTGGTTCTCCAGTTGTCTCCACAGAAAATTGCCAAACGGGGAATGGATCTAAAGTGGGTACGGAGAAGGTCTCAACATACACCATGGGAAATGGTGTGGCAATGGGAATAATGGCAGGAAAGGATGTGGTATACCCGAGAGAAAAATTTCATAGCGTAACCACAAGTGAATGAAAAGGTACGAGTGTTTTGGGAGAGGCCTTCACAATGTATTTATAGTATGGTCCTAGGGTTTTTTGACCCAAGGTGATGACCCATGGTATTTTATTGCCCATGGTATTTATCTGTGGTTTTTTTACCCTTTCTCTTTTTTAGGGTTTTTGACCCCTTTTTAGGGGTTTTTAACCCTTTTTGGGGGAGAGTGAGGGTAAACCATAATAAATTCTGATCATCCCTTCATTTGTGGGAAGGAATAATGATGTTTTGGACCATTTTTGTGGAAATACAATTGTGAAGGTCAAACGTAAGGGAAATATGGTGGGAATATGATGTGTGTATATGGTTTAGACCATGGAGAGCTAGGTGAACAGTTTTTAGTGTTAAGAGATTCCCCCCTAATGTGTGATGGTGGGAGATCATCGTATGGTTGATGGACATAATAGGATCATGGGAATAATGGTGACAATAGTGGAGAGAATAGAGAGACCCGCAAAGAAGTGGCCCGTCCTCATTCGAACTACGATGGATTTTGGTTTTTTATTATTGGTTCTAAAAAATGGATGAGATACATATAATGTGTGACATGTATATGGATGATGCAAGCATACCCATGCTTGTAACAATGTCAAAAGAATAAACAATGGGATCAAGGCTCAAAACATGGGAGCCAATCAATACATATACAAATGATGATACATAATGGTGGCCTCAATGGGAAGCTGAATACAATGCTAATCTGAAGAACCGATACATAGGAACAATCGAATTCTCATGGAATGCAATATCATCACAACTGATGCTCTGCTGAATCTAAAGGTGTACATATATATGGACTCAATGACTGAGAGTCGAAATCTTTGTGGTACAATATATAGCATCAAGTACTGGAGATACATGGAAGCACAACACTGGGGGCTTTCGAACACTGTCACCAATGCTACCCGAAAATCACAAGGGATATGAAATTGTGTGGGTCCCATGGTAGACTCACCAATGAGCTAGAGTCAGGTGACAATTGGGGTCTTCAACCAAATAATGAATGGACCAATACCCTGTACGAATCTCAATAGTGCAATGATGTAGCTGAAGTCGAGCATGTGAGACACAACCAACTCGAAAGGAACTAATGACTCCTTTCAAGTGGTCCAAGGAACTCATCAATGAGGTGGATGAAACCAGGATATAGGGACCTATGGGTATATCATTTGGAATAGATGTGCTGGCGTTGATAGAGGGAAACTTGCAACTAATCAAGGCAATGATGTGTCCTTGACTATAAGCATGAGGGGGATAACCAAAGACGTGGAACAATTTAGGGACTGACACACTGAATGGGGGAATAGGGGCAGGGGAGTACGGGGGACTCAAACTTCCTTTGTTTTAGAGTATGATGGTAAGGCTGACCTGGAAGCAAATGAAACTGACTCGTGGGAGAGGGATCATAGATGTAATAATGAGAAGATAACTACAAATGGGAAATACTGAGGGAGGTAACTGGACTAGTGGTATCCAGGGAATCCAAGTAAGACTCATCGCATAATACTTTGAACAAAGGCAACCCAATGGGGGGAAGCTGCCATACTGTGATATCATACGCGATGGCACCTAAAGATACCATTTGGGCCTTCTTCATAGTTTAAGGAGCACAGAGAAGGGATAGAAGTAAGCTCAATATGACATGATCTCGTGGATTTTTAGCAAGCCCGAGAAAGTAAATGCTCGATAGTGTTTTCATTTTTAGAGAGTCTAAAAATAGGAAGAAGATTCCAGTGTGGTCTCTTTTTTGTTAATAGTCTCCTAAGCCTGAAAAAGGATAAAAGTATAGAAAGGAAAGCTCTCCCAACCTTTGGGGAAGGAAGACTTCTTTACCGTTGGTAGTCCAACCATGCTAGAAAAGGTTAAACCTATACTGAATGGATGGTTGTTCAAATAATTTTACGAGCATGAACGAAAGGAAGTTTGCTCAGCAATATATTCTTTAGGACAGGGCTAGAAAAGAGCTTAAAGACAACCCATAATGAGCTTTTTCGTAAAGTACGGTCCCAATGTCCGAGAAAGAATAAAAGTATACAAAGGGAAAAGTTCCTAGCTGAAAGGTGCTAAGGTGATCCTTTTATTATAATAGTCTAGGTGGCCCAAAAAAGGAAATAAATGAGGCCACATAGATTCCCTTTCAAATACTTTAACGAGCGTGAAAGAAAACAAGCATGCTTGACAATATTTTTATTCTTTTAGGAGTTAGAAAAGATCTTAACATAAACTCCATAATGGCCAATCAAGCAAGGGGGAAGTGTTCGATATATGGAAAGAGGTTATGTCGTGAACATGGCTGAGAGGAATAAATGCATAACACTAATGGGGCCCCCTTGCGGGATGATGGATGGCAATAAAATATGGCCAACCATGCAGTATGGATGGATCAGAGGGCTTGTGAACATGCCAATACATACAGAGGGTGAATCTCGTGACAACACACAAATAGAGGTGACTCTAGGAAATGGCTCGAAGAAACTACGGAGGGAGTCAGTCTAGTATAGGTCATCTCTTCACCTGGGATATTTTTGCATAGTGGTGGCAGATTCCTATCCTTATAAAGTACTATCCATACGTGAGCATGGACTACCGAGGAGATCTTGATATGCCTCGACCTCTAGGACAGGTTTGGGGACCTAACAGTATGCAAGCATGGTGGTATCTAGATCATATGTGTGACATACTGCATGTATGTGCATATGTGGATGTGTTAGATCCACCCACTCATGTGCAAAGGATTGGATGGGGTGCTACAATGGAATCACTGCAGCTAGATGTGAAGCATCTACTGGAGGGGGTCATCGAATCATGGTAAAAACAATGTAAAACAAAAATTAAAACTATGACACAAGTGTACTCATGGTGGGACACTTTAGGCATAGGATCTCTGACGAAGGAAATTGGACTTGCCTTGGAGACTCTACAATTGTCGCAGAGTACGTGGGGGTTGAAGATTTAGAATGGCTTGAACCTTCAACGGATCCACTGCAATCCCTATGTGGGATATGACAAATATGAGTAAATTCTTGATGGGGATATAAAAAACACACCTGAAAGGGTTTAGGAAGATGTTATAGTTGCGAGATTGCAAGAAGACTGGGCGTAAGTCCTCTAGATGTTGGGAACTCTTTCAAGAACGATCCGTGAGGTTGTATAGGTATACCAAGATAATGTGGATAAGGTCATGGAAGTAGAAAGTCATGGCCCATTGAAAAGTGGCTCCAGAATTTTTAAGGCCAAATGGAATAACCCGATACACAAACGTGCCCCAGGGGGTTGTGAAAGCAGTCTTGTACTGGTCCTCTTTCCGGATTTGAATTTGGTTATAGCCGGGAAAACCATCCATGAAAGAAAAGACTTAGTGGTCGGCACAAGCATCAATGATTTGGTCAATGAACAGAGTGGGGAAGTTGTCTTTGGGACATGCCAAATTCAAGTCATGGAAGTCAGTATAGACACGAATGGTACCTTGTTTTTGTTAATGGGAACAAGATTGGAAACTCAAGTGGTATACACGATGGGGCATATGAAACCTACTTTACACAGTTTCTCGATCTCAAATTTGATAGCAGGAGCTTTTGAGGTGTGAATGAGTCTTTTCTTTTGGTGTACAAGTGCAACATTAGGCCATGTTTCAATACGATGTTCGACGATAGATGGATCAATCCTAGGAATCTTGGTATAGGACCAAGCAAAAATATCACGAAATTGCTGAAAAAGTTCTTTGTAAGAAGAAACTTCTTCAGGGGAGCAAGATGCTTCGAGTGTAATATCTTCAACTACCTCAGGTTTGGTTGATATATTGACCTTCATTGTTGGTGATATGTTAGCCATGTTTCACTCTTTAAAGGCGTCAGGTGTCGGAATGGGGTTCTTGAACTAGTCTACTTTTCCATGGATGAAGTGTTTGGCTTCGACTGAGTACTGGTCCGACGATGAAATAGGTTCATCGGGAATAAAGAATGAGCGATGGTGCATATCATCCCAATGTTACTCAGGAGTCGATAGAGCTTCAAGGATGTCCTCATCATTGTTAAAACAATGCGTAGATAGATTGGAGGGATCCTCTATGACTGAGGAGACAGAAGGACTATTGGAACTGGAGATCGTGTATACGGTGTTGGTTGTGCCTAAGGAAGAAACTGGAGGGTGGATATCCTCAAGGAAGGTAATGTTGAATTCATGAGAGTGTTTTCGAAGCTCGCGAAGGGCTAATCGATACTCAGGAAAGTCTGGGCAATGGTGAGAGTAATGACTGTACAAGCCACAAAATGCACAAGGATGGTTGATTCACAATGAATTGTTCTTAACCACTGGTGGATCCGGGATGGTGACTATTGGAGTACCATCACTCTCCTTTATAGTGTCCATGTGGGTGCAAAGGAGAGGAAACCTTGGATAGTTTTGTGTTGCATGACCTTGGACATCTCATAACACACAAGTAGGAGCTAGACATGGTTCAGTCGTTTCTTTGGCGGCGTTTCCCATAGCCTTTTTTGGAGGAGGAGGAGGAGCAAGCATGGAGACAGGAGTAGTATTTGATGTGCTAGGAGGTGGGTGTGACACCATCTCAAAGGGTTGGATGGTAGTCAACACAACCTAGAAAATAGGGGGTTGGGTGGGTGGATTGAGGTACCACAAAGGAATTCCCAGTGTAAAATTTGGTAAGTTGAGAGTATCCATAAAAATATTTCTCTGATGCCAGATGGTGTTAAAAGGAAGGGAATCATGTGGATCAAGAATGAACCCCAATAATTCCATGATGACTGTGGCTAGGGTTGGACTGAGGTTGCGATGTGGTCAGGATGGTACTGAATGTGATAGTGCACAAATATGATACGTCAGTCGGCAGAGGTAAAGGTGGTAAGGATAAAAAGGTGTCCTTCATAGGAGTGTTGGAAAACGAGACCATGATAACACCAGATAAGGATGGAATAGACCCGTTGTCAATGGAAGTGTTGACAATGGGAAGGACGTGTTTCAATGTGGTCGGCCCCTTCAGATCATAGTATGTTAGTTGGTGAATGCTGATTTTTCCATCATGCTGGAACATCAAGATTTGAAAGACGGTCGAGGCCACATGTCACATGGAATACATGTAGTTACATCCTAGGAGGAGGTTATAATCAAGTTGGGAATTGACAACCTCAATGTCAATCAAAACCGTTTTACCAGCTAACTCAACAGGAACGTTCGTGGGAATATCTTGGGGCTGAGTAGAGAGGCCATCGTAGGCATGAAGAATGATGGTGGAAGGTTGAAGGGTAGGTGACCTGAGTTTTTGCCAAATGAAGGTTGAAATAATGTGAAGGGTAGGGGACCTGAGTTTTTTCCAAATGAAGGTTGACCGAAACTTGGAATGTGACGGTTGACGACATCATGGGTTCTCCTTGATCTAGTTAGAAGGTGATCAACCTAGAATCAGAGGGATCAACAACACCTAGCATAGACAACAGCACTTTACGCTATGATGGACAAGTTTTAAGAACTTACAGAGCGAACATGGTTGTAGGAGACTGGGCCAAGTCGTCAACTATACTGTAGTTGAGGGCAGCTCTGGTAGTAGTGTTGTTTACAACACAACGCATAGGGAATGGTGGGACTTTGGTCACCCCATTTATGGGAAGTCTTCTAAAGTGTAGAGAAATATCAGGAGTGGTAGAGGTAGATGTCGCTGATGGGTCAACGGTTTCTGTGGTGGATCCATATTGGTTTCTTCAAGTCTAGAGGTTGACTTCAAATGATAAGGTCATAAGGTGATGGACACCAGACTTAGCATGTTGGGTCATAGCAGTGGTTGCGGGAGCTTGTGGGGCCAAGGGTTGGGTTGTAACCATTCCTTGGTGCGCTAAGGGGTTTTGGAGCACCATGGGTGGAGGACCTGGTGGTGTTGGGTTTAGCGGATCCGGAGCAGTCGCATTGGGATCACATTGAATATCATTTTGGAGTAGTTGTTAGACACGATGCATGTGAGGACACCGATGAGTGTAATGGCCGTATGTGTTAATGATAGCACACAAATGGTTATTCTGCAACTATGGGTTCTTCCCAGGTCGAGCGGGACGATGGGGGTTCTGTGTAGGAGGTTCAACATCATTTTTGTTTGGAGGGTTGGCCTGCCGGTCACCTCCTTGGGGTTGGTTGTTTCCTCAATTCCTACCTATATTGTTCTTTCCTTGCCCTTGTTGGTTATTAGGGGCGGGTTGGTTAGGGAGGTTATGTTTGAAGTAGGCCTGTCCCTTAGAAACTGGAGGAGTCGGGGTTGGAGTTGGAGTGGGTTGCATAGGTGGTGCATAATAGACCGGAGGAGATGGAGGGGCTACAAACCCCACTGTTTGGCTAGAACACGAGTGTTTCGTACAAGTCGGTTGATGAACGTGAGGAGTTGGTGCGGGAGGCACATAGGATGGGGTGGCTCCAGATTAATTAGTCACGCATGAGTAATTAGGGGCATAACTTGATTGGGAAACACTACGGGTATTTCCAGGATGGGGTGGCATCATGGGAGAGGCTGAGTAAAACTGAAGGTGCTAGGTAATAGATTTTATAACTCCATCAGCAGCGTGAGATGCCCCCATCGTATCTCGACGTGAGGTGTCATCCCAGGGAGCATCGAATATGACGGTATACAAATAGCTTGACTGGGTGTATATCAAATCGAAATGCTGAGCCTTAAGGATGGCTCCTTCCTTGATTTACAATATCTCAGATGCGATGTCCTTAGCTATGGGGGGAAGTAAAGTTTTGAGGAACCAATCAAGGAAGATCACATCTTCTAATTGGATCTTACACAAACTACGACGACAACGCCATTCATGGATATGATATGTGATGTGAGTAGCTTTGTTCTGGCGACAGGATAGTAGGATCTCGACTCCCTCATCATAATAGATGGGTAAATAGAAGTACTGAAGGAACATCGAAGCGAGCAAGGAGAAGTTAGGGTAAGTAGCATGAGGCAATTTGATGTACCACTTGGCCACAACACCCATGAGTGTGCGCTGGAACAATCTCAATCGAACGAAGTTATCCACAATGTTGTTAAATGAACACCATAGGCGGAATGACATGATGTGAATTTGAGGGTCCTCTCCCGCCTTTCCCTCAAACTTAGGGATGTCTGAGGGAAGCTTGGTAGGAATAGAAGGACAAAGTGGGTGGTGACGAATGGGGTCATTGGTTAACTGTGTCAAATCTGCCAGGTTGATACTAGCCATAAAAGGTAAGCTAGAGCCGAGGTTGGTTTGGGAAGGACCAATGAGGGTGTTGGTAGCTATAGGAATGTAGTTCCCATGCATAACTGGGGGTGGATGAGATTGACTTCCGACAATAGGAAAAGTCATTGGTATGGCAGGAATATTTGAAATCGACGTGGAAGGGACACTGTGTTAATGTATTTGTAACTTCAAAATGTATTCACTTGTTAATTTCTTATTGTATTTCATTGTACCCCGAAGGAGATGTTTATTTCTCCAATCGGGAGAGTCATTAATATAATTAAGTCATGTAAAGTCATTGAAGTTAACCCTCCATTGTAAGTCAAGGCAATAGTCCCCACAGTTGAGTGGTATTAGGGTTATTAGAATCTCCTAGTGAGGTCGGCCTTATAAGAGTAAAATTCAAGTGGAAAAACAATATAAATACAGAGTGAGACTCTCTATTTGCAACACACACTCACTCAACTATAGCACATGATTTAGAGAAGAGGAGCTCTCGCAAGTGAGAGAGAGAACAACTGTCGGAGATCATATTTGTGTCTTTGGGTTTTACTTTTTCTATTGGTGCTCGTTCTATATCTGAGGAAGGTGCAGGGGTTTCTCCTTTATGGTTTCCCCGAGGAAAATTCCTTATGTCTCTTGTCTCTTGTGATTACTACGGTGCATGTTATTCTCTCAGATAAAATCTTAGATCATATTGATTAAATAATGATAAAAATATAACATGGTATCAGAGCTAATGTGAGAATAAGACACTGTGCAGCTGCAAAATATAGGGATCATTAATTTTTTGGTCTCTCTCCACATATCATCAGCAAAAGGAGCCTAGGATAACTCTCCATTTAAGGGCACATCTTTTTGTCGAAGCAGAATTTGATTTTGGGCATTTTCATTTTTGACCTGTCACTGCTGTGGGAAATTAGGGATTTTCACAAAAGAATAATTTTTGAGTGATCCCAGCATAGTATTTCTCTCCTCCTCAAAATAGAAATTTAGAGACAAAGATCGAATTTTTTGGTTGGGTAAAATTCCGGGAAAGTCAAACCCTAATTTGAACCTGGACCAGAAAATCAACATTGCAAAAGATCAACTCTAGATCCAGTTTAGGAATCTCAAATTAGTAAGATCCAAATCTCTTGTTTTTCCTTTTGAGGTTCTCATTAAAATATGAATCATAGAAGTTTCACTGTATTGCTGAAATACAATTGCAATGGAAGCTAATGGAAATTAGGGTTTCATGCCTAAAAAACCCTAAAATACTAAAACTAGTAGTTTTGGTACATTCACTATATTGCAATATTGGAGAAGGATCAGGAGCTGAAACTATTATAGGACGAAGATAAATTCTATATGTACTCTATGTACAAATTTCAGCCTCATATCCGCTATATTATGGGAGATATGATTCCTCCAAATCAGGGTTCCATCCTCTCCTAGGATTCATCCCTAAACATTACACCTTGGAAGAATTGCTATATATAGGGCTACAAAGGTCCAAATAAAATTTAGAAATATGTTACAAATAGCGAATAGAATTTAATTTCAGTGGTAAAAGTTTCAAACCCTGAAGGTGAAACAATGACACGTGGAAGTCTATACAAGTTCGCTACGTTGAACAATCCTGAAATAAGTCACCTTGGGAAAAATCTCGTAAGTCCCAATTGGTGAAACCAATTCTACTAAAAAATATGGTGTTGGAAAGAGGACAGACGTAGATACCTCAGTGTGAAGTTTCAATCACAGAGGATCAGTAATTTTGGAGATACCGCAGAAACAATATCAGTATTTTTTGCAAAAGAAATTGGAAAACTAGGGCTTCCTGTTCCGGGAGCTTCCCTCCACTATTTTCAGAAAAGGAGTACATTGGAGAACTAACCTTGAAGAGGCCCATATTTATATCAAATTATAACTTTGAAATTCCAAGTTTTTAAAATTAGGGTTTCTCTAACAAACCCTAGATCAGCCAGCTCCAGAACCAGGACAGGCACCTCAAATTGGTAAGATCTAAATTTTTTCTATTCACATTTGAGGTTCTCATTTCAAAATGACTAATCACAAAAGCTTGATGACAAGCTTGGGGAAGCTGAAAAATTCTGAGTATGGAAGTATAGGACCTCTATGATTCTTGAAGAAATTGACTTGGATCAGTATTTCAGTAAGAAAGGTATAGGAACTAGAGGGAGTTGAGGCAAAGGATAGAGCCAAGAGAATCATTGCAGATTCTATTAAATATCATCTCATCCCTCATGTGTCATCCTTGGAGACACCAAAAGGAATTGTTCATTGATATGACGAAGCAATCGAAGAAGAACAATATATTTTTATAACCACCTTGAATGGCCTCCCAGGATCATGGGAATGTGTGCCAAAAGGAATTAGTTACCTTCAAGCATACTCTAGGAAGAGTGCACAAAAGAAGAAGCTCGACTCATAATAAGAGAACATAAGATGGGAGCAGCTAAAGATAAATCTCTCACGATTCAAAGAAGACCCCTCAAGCAATGAGGAATATGAAGGACTCAATTCTTGAAGAACCTCTTATCCATCTTAGCATTTGGATAAGAAATGATGATGTCATGAATGAAGAAGATGATAAAGATGAAGGCACAAGAAGGAGTCTACCCACGAAACAAATAAAGATAAGCATTATGAATTTTCTTTTCCTATATATCTAGTTGTTCATATGACATTGTTCAGTTGTGAAATGTATTATGCACGATAGAATAATGAACAATATACTACTAATATGCATGTGATAGGTAAGTATCCCATCGTTCTATGAAACACTCCATTTCTAATTATATAGAATGAAACCTCTTTACTGACATATTGGATTAGTGCACAATATCAATGATGTCATGGTAGAGATGGAAGGCATCTAGAAAGTTTCCATGAGATATGGATGAATGTTGTATTGGCTCAAATAGTTGCATGATTATATCTTTATGCATAAAGAATTTTCCATTATGAATATTCCTTATGAAATGTTTCTAACCATACAACTGGTGCATTTGACTTGTAGGAAAGATCGCGTACAATCGCCTACAAGAAAAGAAGGAAGAGACTTGTTCCGAAGAACAAGTGATGACAGTTCAAGAAATAATCCAAAATGAAGAATAGCATGACAAGACTTCGAGAGACCTCAAACACAATACAGTTATGTGACACAGTTGAGTGACATCATTGATGCAAAACCTTCCAGCTATGAAGAAGTATCCAAGAAGAAAGGGAAGGAGAGTACCGGTTCAAGAAGAATGATGTCTAGGATGCGGTATCAAGACCTGAAGGGAAGTCCGTAGTGTCTTACATATGGATCTACAAGATCCGACATGTTGTATATGGAAACATCGTGGGATACAAGGAAATATTCGTAGCACGAGGATTCTCACAGAAATAAGGCATAGGCTACGAAGAGACATTTGCAGCCACTGGAAGTTAAGACACATGATACATAGACTCATGTGTGCAAACTAAAGAAGGCCTTGTATGAGATCAGAAAGCACCCATGGGATAACACATACATGAGGAGCTTGAAGATCACTTAGAGTGATGAAGATCTTAACCTTAGTTACAAGGTTGAAGATGAAATCCTATAGAGGATGATAAGCTCACATATGTGTGTGAGAATAACTTTTGAAAAGGTTCAAGATAGAGGATCTTGGTATCCAGTGACCCTATATGGATACATGGAATATTAGTAGCAGAGGAAGCTACTTGTCACTCCATTATAGAATGTTTCAATACACAGAGTATGTAAGGCAGAGAGAGAATGATGCTCCACTTCAAAGGGAGTGACTGCAGAAGATCCTGAGGTTCAACATGGTACGACAGGATGGCCAACTTATTGATGGCTCTAATATTTACTGAGAGTAAAGAAGATTCCAACCCTTGCTTCAAGGTTGAAGGTGGAAGACCAGTGATGATCCTGTTATATGTCGATGACATATTCCTGACAGGAAAATAGGAACTCATTAAAGTTGCAAGAAGGAGACTTGCAGCCAAGTTCGAGATGAAGGACTTGGATATGATGCACTACTTTCTAGGCATGGAGGTGTGGCAGAATGCGGATGGAATCTCCCTTGGACAAGGGAAGTATGTAGTGGAGATCCTGAAGAGGTTCAGGATGATGGAATGCAAGGCCATGACCACACCTATGGCATTAAACCTGAAGCTATTGAGTGATGCTTCATCAGAGTCGGTTGATGCTACGATGTATTGTCAGATGATTGGGTCATTGATGTTCCTGATGAATATGAGGCCATATATTTTCTTTGCTGTGAACACATTGAGCCAGTTCTTGACGGATCTGAGACATGCTCACCTGGTTGCAAAGCATGCAGTGAGGTACCTGAAGGGTACAATTGAGTGTGGTCTCAAGTATGATACGAATTAGAAGACTAACCTGCATGGTTATGTTGATTCAGATTGGTAGCGCCAATGAGAAGAAGAGTGCCTTGGAATGCTTCTTCAGTTTGATATCTAGTATGGGTTAGTGGTTTGGCAGGATGGATTCCTGCAGGGTGCTGAGTACATATGAGGAGAAATATGTTGCCACTTGCTTGGCTATTTGGGAGGTAGTATGTTTCTTTTGAAATCTACAATTTGATTTGATTGATATGACTTGCATTTTTGTATGATGCAGAGAGGAGCAGTGAAGCTCCAGTATGTGATACAGATCGAGATCTCTCGAAAGAGGGAGTAACAAGTTCTATCATAGCCGGTGAGACAGGTTGTCTGAGCATAAAATACTCACAAAGCTTGTAGGTTGCTAAGATGTAATCAATCTCGTAGGTTTTCCTCGGATGTAATTAGTCCTGGAAAAGCTCACATGTTATCCTTGGATGTATTTAGCCCTGATGTGATTCTATGCTAGAAATGGCCAGAGTGAAGTTTGAATACTTTAGAGAGAAGCTTGGTGTTCTTCAGATTGAGGTTCCATCCAAGGGGAAGTGATACACATGAGCCCTTCTCGGATGGTAGTAGGTGTGTCCTACCATGCTAGTGAATGTGAATGTTGTGTTATGTGTATCTGGTTTGTGCTCCAAGATGATCTGAAGAGAAAGACCTTGCAGAGGGAAAGGCCTACATCTAGCATGAAAAAGGGCTAGCTCTGTAGAGAAAGAACTTGCAGAGGGAAAGGCCTACATCCAACATGAAAAAGGGTTGGCTCTGTAGAACTACATCTAACATGAAAAGGGGATGGCTCTATAGATGGAGAACTACATCCAACATGAAAAAGGGTTGGCTCTGTAGAACTATATTTAGCATGAAAAAGGGATGGCATTGTAGACTTACATCCAACATGAAAAAAGGGCTGGCTCTATTGATGAAGACCACATGGAGGCCATGCCTACATCCAACATGAAAAAGGGTTGGCTTTGTAGAACTTCCTATGACGAGTGGATTTGAGAGATAACACCATTTTATCGATATAGAGGCAGGAGTGTTGATGATGATCCAGCTTTGATGATGATCCAGTGATGAAGACTTGTACTGATGAAATGTGTCAAGAGAATACCTTCCTAGTTAAGAGGGAGTGTTAATGTATTTTTAACTTCAGAATGTATTCACTTGTATATTTCTTATTGTATTTCATTGTACCCTAACAGAGATGTTTATTCCTCCGATAGAGAAAGTCATTAATATAATAAAGTCATGTAAATTCATTAAGATTTACCCTCCATTGTAATTCAGGGCAATAGTCCCCACAGTTGAGTGGTATTAGGGTTATTGGACTCTCCTAGTGGAAAACAAGTATAAATAGAGAGTGAGACTCTCTATTTGCAACACACACTCACTCAACTATAGCACATGATTGAGAGGAGAGGATCTCACACAAGTGAGAGAGAGAAAAACTGTTAAGGATCATCTTTGTGTCTTTGGGTTTTACTTTCTCTATTGGTGCTCATTATATCCCTAAGGAAGTTGTGGGGTTTTCTCCTTTATGGTTTCCCCAAGGAAAATTATTTGTGTCTCTTGTCTCTTGTGATTATTGATGTGCATGCTATTCTCTCAGGTAATATCCTAGATCATATTTATTAAATAATGATAAAATTCTAACACACTGCCCCTAGGTATAAAAGGTGGAATGGTAGTGACAACAACGGTTGGAATGGAACCACCACTAGTGGGTAATGAACCAACAACAGTGTGTGCAGTGACAACGAGCCCACTAAGACCAGGGCCTATAGGACCAATGGAAGGGATACCTGTGATAATAGGTGGAATGGATGTGAGTACACTACTAACAATCCCCCCTGGAAAGGGATCAGGACGTATGTTGGCCATGGGGCTAGATGGATCAGTGAACAAGGTGGGTTTGGGTTGATATGAATCTGAATCAGACTCAGAGGTTGTATGTGGATCCAAAGGTGGCGAGTGATGTTGAATATGGCTCCGATGGTGTCGGTTCAAAGAACCAAATTGGGGGGTGTTCCCCCTAAGCCTATATGAGGAGCATGGTGGAGCTATGATGACTATATGGAGTATTGTGCAATGAATGAAAATTCGAGAGGATCAATCGAAGGCTAAAAAACCCTACCAACTGAGTGTGTAGAAGGATAGCATATGAAATGGTGGCTCATAGGACAACAAAAATATATACAACAAAAGTGCAACAACAGGTCACAAAAAGGTGAGTCTACAACAAAGTGACCAGCAATCCAATAAGCAACACTACCTGTCAAATAAAAATGACTCACTGACCTATGGGGTATGAGTGTAAGTAAGCTCCTAACTACAAGCTAGAAGCCCCTCACAAATTGTATCCTCAATAGGGTGATGAAATCCCAGTAATACAATAAGAAATGGAAGAACAATATATGCTAAGAGAATCCCACTATCGAGAAGGACCTCTGGGTAAAAGAGCCCTAGAAGAATGGACACTAGGACACTTCATTCATGACACGTCCGTTAGGTTTACTGACACTTAATCCCTTTGGCCCTCGACCCCCAATTGGGCGATACAAGGAGGACTGCGAAGGTTTAACCTTTGGTACAAGATGGAGTGTGGTAATCCACCCTAACTTCCAGAACCCCTTCGTTTGCGGCTTACTCCTGTTGAGCAGGGGGGATCTCGACAAAATGGTTGTGACCGTGTCAACAAATACAAGAGGGTTTTGGTTCCCTAATGGAAAAAAACTATGTCTGAAGATGTAAGTGACAAAGGGATGTTGTTTGGATGCACATCCCCAAAGTCCTAACTTAGCTACAATATTGTTTTGTCCTCAAGTGAGGTAACAATGTTGGTTGTATTAAGTTAATTTTAAGGCTTGCTTGGGATCATGGATCGATATTTTCACTTAGATGGTGTGAATTGTGTGCAATTGATGTGTATTCCAAACCCAACAATCCACGGTGAATATGTTCCAATCTCACTGTCGGGATGCAAATATAATGCAGTAAAGAACAATAAAGAACAATAAATATGATGCAAATTAAAAAAAATATTCCAGAAATAAACTATACTTGAATCAAATAAGAAGTAAAAGGAACTAATCCATTGTAGGAAACATGCATGTGGTATCAAACATGGATCTCAACTAGAATGGCTCATGAATCAAGTAGGTGAGATCTCAACACATACCAAGGGGCTGCAAAAAGATCAGATCTGGACAGAAAATGGGTCAGAACAGGGTTTGGGGTAGACAGGAGGTATGAAACACGAATCGAGAGCATAAAAGTAGACTGAAAACTGTCGTTCGCACCTATTGCCAGAAAAATTGTGTTCTGGGTCGCACATAATAGAGGGAGAATCATGATCTGAGTAGAAAACATTCAAGTCACGCAAAATAGAGGGTTACGTGCAATTGGGTTTCTCAAAACCAAGTCACAGTAACGAATGGGGTCGCTCTGGAAGCCAAGAGAAGAGCAATCTAGGATTTTAATCCAGGTCACTCTTATGGGGGCTAAAGGTGTAACCTAGGTCATGCTTATCGGGAAGAAAGGAGCGACTGGGCCACGGCTTCCGGCCAGATAAGAGTGGCTCAACCCAAACGATTTTTTTTTTGAAAAACAGAGCCGGTTAGGGTCGGGGGCCAGGAGATGATGCAGTAATGGTTCAAATTGGTCGCGAGAGGGCTCGATATGTGATGGTTGTGGGTAGAAAAGAGTATCAAACCAATGATAACCTACAAAAACAAAGATCCGTATGGATCAACCAGTGGAGTCGCTAAGACTGTAATTGGGATTTCTCCCTTATTACGTGCAGATGCACCAACCTTAGCTTGTGCAAGAGCATAAGGAGAGTTCAATGGAAAAAATAGAAAACTAAACTACTCTAACAACATAAATAAATATTTTTATTATCTTAGCATGTATATCAACTAAACTAGTGAAAGAAAAAAAAAGTAAACACACCTTTCTCGTGCAAGATGGGCCACCGTAGCCGTCCTCGGAAGTGGTTTCGCAGCTCCATGGGATGGTTCTCTACTTGTCTCCACACACACTTATCAAACTGGGAATGGATCCAAAGTGGGTACAAAGAAGGTCTTAACATACACCATGGGAAATGACGTGGCAAGGGGAATAATGGAAAGAAAGAATGTGGTAGACTTGAGAGAAAAATGGCACAGTGTAACCACAAGTGAATGAAAAAGGTATGTGTGTTTTGGGAGAGCCCTTGAAAATGTATTTATAGTATGGTCCTAGGGTTTTTTGACCCAAGGTGATGGCCCATGGTATTTTATTACCCATGGTATTTATCTGTGGTTTTTTTACCCTTTCTCTTTTTTAGGGTTTTTGACCCCTTTTTAGGGTTTTTTAACCCTTTTGGGAAGAGAGTGAGGGTAGACCATAGTAAATTCTGATCATCCCTTTATTTGTGGGTAGGAATAATGATGTTTTGGACCCTTTTTTTGTGGAAATACAATTGTGAAGGTCAAAAGCAAGGGAAATATGGTGGGAATATGATGTATGTATATGGTTTAGACCATGGAGAGCTAGGTGAACACTTTTTAGTGTTAACACAGATTGGGTACAAAAATCAAGGTACGATTTTTATGTTTTGGGATAGTCTATATAGTCTACACAATTTTGCAGGGCACAAAATTCGAAGTGTCCATATACATTGTACTGTTGTTTGAAACAATTTTCTAAGTTTGACGCATTTTTATAGGTGCATTAAATGCTATGATTTATGGTTGTAAAATTCCATAATTTATTTATGGGATGCATAATAACAATTCTCTCTCATTGTCTAGCTTTCCCTTCAACGTTTTAACAAGGGCATTGCCCATAAAATCATTGTGTCAAATGTGTGGTTGAATGGTTGTTTACTTTTCATTTTTTGTTGATAATTTTTAGTTCGTAGCTCAATGTAATTCTGCTTATAAATTTTATATTAGAATGCTTTCAAATTAATGTGCATTAATATATTGTAGATAAATTTATTGGAGACATAAATCAGTTTTTGAGTTATTGTGAAATTTCAACAAAAAGTACCCTTTATTTGATGACCTTCAATATGTTGAATTATGTTAATACTAGGTTGCAAATAAATTATTAAAAATGTGCATGAATAATTGCTAAAAGTAAATGTTGGTGTAGTGCAGTACTTTACTAATTACCACAAAAATGTGTTAGCCCCAAGGCATCATGAATTGTCCATGTAAGTATTCCATGGAATTGGAATTATTTTTCCCTATTGATTTACAGATGTCGTACATATAAAAGCATCCCATAACTTTATAATTTTGTCAATATGAGGCTCAATAAATACATCCATATATTTAACTTGGTACTTACCTAATTATTTGAAAATACACAATTTTATTACCTTGAACATATAATAAATTAATACGTAACAAACAACTAAAGTAAAAGTGAAATGATATCTACTTTAAAACATTATTTGAACAAATACCTAGAACACTCATTGCCAACATGGTGTGCTTTCTCTTTATTGGCATCCAAGGAGGAAGGTTATTGTGTATAACAAAAATAGGTCACCTTGAGTAAATAGACCTCATATCTGCAGATGGATTGACACCATCTAATGTTAATGAATACCTAGTATTATGAGGTTCTTCTTTAAAAACTAGACAACTTTCTTGATGTACCTAAATGTGGTACCATCTACAAGCATTCACAAAACACCATATTCACTTGTGCTTCACTTGTATATGTGCATGATATCTATAAAACCGTGTTATGTTTTTGCATTTAAGCAATCCTTGGAAATGTGGAATTATGGGAATATGAAAAATAACCTTGTGGGGAACTTTATTTTAAACACGGTATAATATAGACCGAGAACTATGGAAATTAAAACCCTATTTTTACATAGAAAAGAATAAAAATAACCCTTGAATAAAAAAATTGGTGTTATTGGTATCACCCCCCCTTTTTTGAAACCTCGGTTGGTGCAATTGCGATCAAAACCCTAAATCAACGCCAAAATTAAAAAGTGGTTTTGTTAAATTCGTCCTATTGCCCTTTGTAGCACCTCTTTTCAATATGAGGGTTGGTTTGGCATTTTCTTTGCATTAGTACCAAATTTTAAGGCCACAATTTCACATAACTTGTAATCTTGACCTCAAAAAAATAAAATTGGGGTGTCATGGTAGCACAAGTTTTCAGTTAAAGGGCTAATTTTAGGTTTTTGGTTGCAATTGTGTCAATTGCTAGGGTCACAGTTTCAAACAAGGTGTAATGTGTAATTTTAATCATGAAAAAAACAAAACAAAAAATCAAAACAAAAGTGATCTTAGGAGCACCACTTTTCAATTCGGGCATAGATTTAGAGTTTTAATCACAACTGCACTGACTAGGATTTCAAACAAGTTACAATTTTAGCCCTAGAAAAAAAATGGAAGCTATCAATGGCACCACCTTTCGTTTCAAGGGTAAAAATAACCACTGAATGTGACCTTTAAAAAATGAGAACTTGTGCAGGTTCTTGTTCTATAATATAACATGTTTTTATACTTAATTGGCTCAATATCTATTAATTACACATTGAGTGTAATCCAACTTTGTTGCATGTTGTATATAATATATAATATGGTCATTAGGATATGCATCAATGGATTTATATTCCATTCCTTATTCTTTCATGATGAGCGATAATTATTAGTATGTGTGAGGTAAATTATTTAAAGATGATAGGATAATATCAACTAATAGTCTACAACATTCAAACAAAAAATTAAAGTAATGAATAAAACATAAATATTGCATCCTTTATACAAACACTCAAGATAAAAAAAAGGATTCATTTATGAAAAATTATATTACATACCTTAGAATTTGTGTGAGACAGATGTTTAACAAACCACTCAACACTTTCAAGTTAACTAATAGTAAAACCACACAGAGGTGATTTGTCCGTGAGCCTTCATATAAGGGATTTTGTGCCTTATCAAGTAGAGATACATCATGAACATGTCCATTAAAATTATCATTTGTTGATAGGTAAAAGGTCTCATGGGTCATCCATTTATCCCATCATTCTCAATTACAATTTCATCATTTTCCTCAACCTTAAGATTAACTTTATGATCTCCATGATGTCCATCGAACTATTCACCAATATTTCTACTACAATTTGGCACTTGTATGTCCTTTGATCCAGTTCTAGGATGTTGCGTGTGTGTGTGTAACTATTAAAAAACTTTTAGAGGATAAAAAAAAAATGTGTAACAAATAATATCTAGTCACCAATGGACGAAACTCATGCCCCCCTTTGAAGTGCCTATAATACCAACAATTTTATTTAGATAATAGCTTTAAAATTCTTCTCTTTAATCCCTTGCACCTTTTGCAAGGACACCAACGTTTTCCATCACCAATTTTATCCCTTAACCTAGTAACAATCCTAAAAGTTTCCTCTTTTGATATTATAATTGCAATTGTTAATTATATTTATAACAACATCAAGTGAAGAAAAATTAGTACAATATAAATATATTAAAATAATAATAAAATTGTTTACGTAAAGAGAATTTCTAATAATAATAATAATAAAATCCTCAGGAAAAACACATCACAACTTTATTGATTTGGTAAAATTGCCATTTTTAGTGGTTATAAGAAATACAACCATGTAGATCAAGTACATATGAAGGAAAAACCTTAACATCTTAGGAAAGTGTTCAGGAAGAAGTCAATCAAGGAAACCCTCTAATATAAAAACTTCACATCCGTAGCTCTTACAAACATTCGATCTATTTTATCAACAAAGGTATTCATAAAGGAATCAAAATAAATTTATAGTAATAGTTTCATACATATAAAAAACAAATTAATAGTACCCCACATATAAGCTACCAGATATAAATATAGTCTATCCTATAGGCTATCCAAAAAAAAATCTCTATCATTTTCCCCAAAAAACATTTCTAGGTGAAAATAACCAAGAGAATCAAATTTCTAATTTACATAAAATAACATGGATCATGCTTTGCCAGAGTACCATTTCATGCCATCCCATATATGCCAGCTTCCATGATCCAAATTTAAACCTTCTTTTGAAAGGCCATATGCAATAACAGTCATCTCCCTATATACATGTATGAAGGTAACATCAACAATAAAATTAATTATGACAAGAATATATTCAAAGATTTCCTTGAACCAAATATTCTCTAAGAATATTCAATTTTTTATCCATTCTATAACTAAAAGTAAATCCCCTTGTCACTTGAATTTTCTGAACTCCTTTTGTAATAGTTGGCCTAAGAATCAGCTTAGTTGTTTGTAGTGCAACCCACACTAGCTTTAAACTTGAATTAATGTTGATTAGAGAGATGTAAAATCCCCATTTTTTCCTTTATCGTAGGAGTTTCCTAAGCAATGCCATCAAAGTATGCCCACACCACTTGTTTAACAATGACCTCAAGATGAACTACTCTAGGATATTTTGAAAAATGTTTAAGAAAAATTAAGCTTTGTGACATATAAAATTGAGAAGCATAAAAAGTTCCTTCAAAAGGGCATGCATTCCTTGACATCCATACTCTCCATGTCATTGTAAGTGGAAAAATTATCATTGTCCTTGTCAAACTATTTTGATTCCAAATTGACATTGCTTCCTTCCCATTTTGTTAACCCCCAAAAGTTATAAATCCAACTTCCCCTACCACACTCTTCCATTCCTCTCCTATATATGAAAAATTGATAAGTAAACGTTGGATATCCACATTAACTTCCTTACATTAGGGTCATCTATATGGTCCCTTCCAACTACTCATTTGCAAGAAATACCAGCTAGGAACCTTTTGATTAATGGAAAGGCACATAAAAAAATTTAAGTGGACATTTATACTTGCATGCCCCTTTGATGCAGGAGCATTGAGACAAAGTCCTTTGTTTGTTAAATAAGAGGTCAATGTTGTTTTTGCATTTCCATGTAATCAAATTCTAGAAGGATAGGGTTAGTTATTAGGATTTATTTTGATTGTAATAAATGGCATTTTGCCACTATTGTCTGTGAATTTTGTAAGAGGTTGCTCGAGGATAGGTTAGTTGTAGATTTCCTTTCTTAGGGGTTCAGATCTTGTTATTCGGATCCGATAGGTTGATGAAGCTCTATTTTAATGTAGTTGATATAATGCATAAGCATGCATAAGGGAAGGATAATAGAGAGTATGTAAGTGTGTTGGTTCATTGAATGAAGAACATAGTTTTAAAATCTCTGCGTGTGCTTTCATATATTTGATGTCTTCCTTCAATAACCATAAAACATGATTTTAAACTCTCTGTGTCTATGTGCATATGCGATTTGATGGTTTGAAAAAACATTGAAGAATCCCCAATAGCATAGATTCGTTTCCGTATCAGGAATTAATCATTCCATGGATTAATTTGACTGTCACAGTATGATCCAAGAATATGTGAAATTCAACAGATCAACGATTGTGGTTAATTTCTGCAAAGGAGAAGTGAATATCCACAAGTTTGAAGGCGAGATCCGCAACCCGCAACTAATCGACGGTCAGAAGCGAGGCCGCAAAGAATCGACGATTCAGAAAAATTGAATTACGGAATCCAACTTTAGAAGAGTTGGGAGGAGTGCCTGCATTCTGCAATCCGCATACAGAAAGGACTGTTGCAACTGCAAAGTTGCCGAAGTTCGATTGTAAAGGTTGGTGAACCCGCAATCCGTAATCCACAAATTGCAGAAAAGAGCCTTGCGGAAAATACCTTGCGTAACGAAGCTTGTGGAAAGAGTCTTGCAGAAAGACGGTCGTAGAAGAATCAGTTGCAGAAGGATTGAGTTGTGGAAACTCAAGATTGCAGAAAGGTGGAGTTGTGAAAGGAATTAGTTTCAACAGGGAAGAATTGTGGAATAAAGATTGCGGAAGAGGATTTTGATCAATATTCAAGCTGATTAAGAGAAATTTACGTCTGCTAGTTTTCATTTGTTGTCAGTTTTGGTATCAGAGCTTATCAGAACATGTAGAAGAATAATGCAGAGACAGGGACGAGCATGTGGATTTCCTGTAGGACATGGTTGAGGAAGACAAGTTGCATAGACATACACCCAAAGGGAATTAAGAGAACTCTAGGCCAGGATGGAAGCTATGGAGTGGAAGAACTCAAAGAATACAAACACCAGTGATGAAGAAGAATCCTCTGAAGACGAGCAAGAGGAGGTTGGTGAAGAAATAAAAGTGATGAAGATGCTTATGAGGGCTAGTAACAAACCCGGAGTTGAAGTCCCTATGTATGAAGGTAATATTAATGTTGAAGAACTCATGGAATGGATCAAAACTTTAGATAATTATTTTGACTTTGAAGAAATTGAAGACAGAAAGAAGGTTAGATATGCAGCAACCAAGCTAAAAGGACATGCAACTATTTGGTGGGATGAACTCCAGATTCACAAAGAAAGAAGAGGTAAGAGTAAAATTCATTCTTGGGATAAAATGTTGTATAAAATTAAGAGTCAATTTATACCTAAGGATTATCAACTGAATCTCTTTAGACAACTACAGAACCTTAGGGAGAAAGGTATGACTATTAAGGAATATACTGAAGGGTTCTCTAAGTTAAGTATTAGATCTAGATAGACACAAGGAGACATAGAAAGAGTGGTCAGATATATAAATGGACTGAGATTTGAGATACAAGATGAGATTAGTTTACTAAATTTGAAGACTAATGAATATTCTTATTACTCATCCTTAAGGGTAGAAAAAAAAATATCAAGAAGACAAAACCAAAAGAATCGAGGGAGAGGTCTAGTAAGAGGATATCCAAACAGAGGAGGTAATTTTCAGACCTCTAAGGATGAGGCAGAAGGATCTAGTAGCCGCACACCCCAAAGAGGAGGATTCAAGGGAGGTAGAGGCAGAGGAAGAAATAGAGAAGTGAAATGATATACATGTGGAGAAATTAGACACATGCCATGGGAGTGTCCAAGGAATAAACTTGCAGCTCAGAGGAATGAAAATATTATTGAATCTCATGAGGAATCCAATAAAAAAACAAAGGTAAATAATCCTCCTAAGGAAGGAGAACCTATTATGCTAAAAAGAGTTTTGGTAAAGACAGAGAAGAAAGTGCATGAACTAGCCTAGAGAAAGAGTTTGTTCAGGACTAAATGCAAGGCGCAAGGTAAGTGTTGTAAAATGGTCATTGACAGTGGTAGTACAAATAATTTGGTCTCCATAGAGATGGTAGAAAAGTTGGGATTGGAGAGGAAGAAACATCTAGCGCCTTATAAAGTGTCATGGTTACAGAAAGGACATCATCTCTTGGTGAATGAGCATTGCAATGTGGAGTTTCAAATTGGTACTTATAAAGATGTGGTGTTATGTGATATATTTCCTATGGATGTGTTGCAGCTGCAACTGTTCTTCCCAAAGTTTTAAATTTTGGGCCCCCTCATCATTTAGAGTTGCGTTGGTTTCATTTGATCCATAAATGTTTGGTCTCGTTCTGACTTTGGTTGATTCTGAAGATGAATTTGCGACTTGTTTTTAGAGAATGCTTGTGTTAAGATTTTGTTGTGGGTCATGGGATTGAATTCGGATTGCTAGCTTGAAACTCGTCAGATCAATTGCCCTTTGAGCAAACCATTGTCTCTGAGGTGAAACAGTTTGACCTTTGCTGATGTTGAGTTTTCTAAACACTTAAGTTTTATTATGATCGGGCATCATTTTATGTTAAATCGGTGGCTGATAGCCTTTTCACGTCCGCCATTGCAGCTCCCAATCTGATTTGCCATCCGAAGTGGGAATTGCCCCGACTGCCGATGTGCGTTAACTTTTCCGTCACATGTCCAAAGCCTTCTCTCTTTCGTCGTTGCGGCTGGAAAATCCTTTTACCTTCCGATGTATAAACCTGGCTGACTTCCGATTAAAGCCTCTCTTGCCCACGTTTCGCTTGTCCATAAATTGTGCCTTTTCTGCCGTTGCGGTTGGGAAAGTCTTTTGGCCTCCGATGTTATTTCCTTCCGACTGCCAACTTTAAGTTTTCCCGCCAATGAGTTTCCTGTTGACCGTTGTAGGCTAGGTTTGTCAAGCCCACAGGTGGTGCGCCTTGCCATTTCCTTGTGGAATAGTCGTTTCAATTGGTAATATTTGCTGTTTTTGAATCATGTTTGTCGATTTGATTGCAGGCGGTTTTTGAGGAGATTGGTCAATCTACCGTGGTGTGGAGAAAGACGGACCGTTTTGGCAGGAGTATAACTAAAACCAGGGGAATCGCCAGGAGGGCCAGGGGAGTAAAAGACGAAATCCGGAGCTATAAATGCGTGGACCCAAAAAACTGATCAGTTACCCAGTGGTTCATGATTGCATACAGACAAGATAGAGGAATGTGAAACGTTTGGGACACTGAAAGATCATGCGTCTGGGGAAAACTGAAGCGTTTTGGAATTGTATTTAAATATTTGAAAGTAGGACTTACAAAATGGCTTTTTTCCTGAAAAAATTGGTAAACTCTTTTGCTTGTAAGAGGAACTACTTCGTTTTACAGTCAGAAAGTGCAACTTTTGCCTGCTGGAGAGAGCGAAATGTGGAATGTATCAATGCGACTAAATGAATAATGTTGAAGAGGAACTATTTCGTTTTCAGCTGTGTTTCATTTACTGTGAGAGTATTTAACTTCCTGAACCTATGTTCTGGTTGAATGTTCTTCAGTATCTTTTGGGATGTTTTCCACTGTGAGTGATAAATGTTGTTCATAATATAATCGGCTATCTGGTTGTTTAAATATCTGCAATTGTTCATGTGTTTTGAAAGAAGTGTCAGCTAACTGTAACTCTTCATAATGCATGTACACAATGTATTACTCACTTACAAATGACAATCCTACCCCCTAGGGATAGTTTAGGTAGTTAGTTTATTTTCTTGTTGTTTGTGATTGGGATGCTAGTGAGTCTAAGACGAGAGGTAAGAACCTGCGCATCACATTGTGACTGCTCCTTGCATCTTATCACCCTGCATGGTTAATTAGGCACTTGCATAGCATACATTAAGTCAAAAACTACAAAATTCACGGTGGACCAGGCTGCAACCGGTAAAGCCTTTGTTTTGTTACTTTGACCTACGGTAGCCGGACCATAAACCGGACGGATTCCCTATACCAAACAGTCAATGGGCTAGTTGGGAACGTTGATTTGGGAGAATCCCTTACTGTTGTTGCCTGCGATTTTCGGGGCCCCAACAGTTTTTTGGCGCTAGAAGGAGGGCCGCCAGTGTATGGCTGGCCGAGGAAACCCGTTTTCCCGAGAATATTCCACCGGTAACAAGTTCGAAAGCAGTGGGTTTCGTAATCCAATTCTGGAAGAAAGAGAACATCTATATTCTATTGGCAACGAAATTGTTAATGATCTGAGAAGACACACCAGGGCATATGTAAAGAATATTGGAGGATTTCCAATCATCCCTGAACTGCCCAGAAGAGAGTATAAAAAGAAGGATCGTCTTGAAGCGGAAGGCTCAGTGTTGGTTGGAGACTGGGAAGAGCTTGTAGAAACAGCCTTACAGGAAGTTGTGCTACCTTTGAATCAAGAAGGCCTATAAACCCCTCACAGTTCTCCTGCTGACACTCTTGTTGGTTCACCTCCTCACTCTCCACCCAGACTTATGGCTGGCGTAAACGCAAACCAACCACCTAACCCGCCAAATCCGCCACCTGCATGGAGAGCCAGATCACCCTTAAACCTGACCCCCCCGTTACATGATTTTCCTCAATCCTTTGAAAAGTTACTGCCTAAATTCGACCCCAATGAGAAGATACTAGTAGATGATCATCTGCAGAGTTTTTACTTGGCAATAGAAGGATTGAGGGCTGGGGAGCATGAAGATGTAGTCTGCAGACTGTTCCTGCATACCCTTAAAGGAGCTACAGCATCATGGTACTTTGGGTTGCCTGCTAACTCTATCCCTGATTGGGATACATTCGAAAGAATTTTCAGAAGTAAGTATGCAACTCAGAAAACTCATGCGGCTCTCATGAAAGGGCTGTGTGCATTGAAGAAAGAAAGAAAAGAAAAGGTGCACAGTTTCACACAAAGGTTCACAGTCTATCTCAAGAATTTCTCTGAAACGGATACACCTTCAGACAAAGTTCTGATTGAATATTATACTTCAGCTTTAGGCCCTGATCTGGCTATGTTTGCCAAAGGCAGGGCCAAGCCTACGTTGATGGAAACCTATGAAGAGGCTGAAGTAATGGAAGCTGAAAGAGAGAGTATTGAAGAATATCCAGAGCAGTCAGGAGAAAAGGGTGTGGGAAGAAAATCCTTATTGTTTACTAAGCCTAAGGAAGAAAAGTCACCAGATTTGGAAAATATGGCCAAAATGATGTAGAAACTTTCCAACAAAATCATAGATATGGAGAAAGAAAAGGAAGCACAAAATTTTTATAAGCCATATTATAAGAAAAGAGAGGATAACCATCAGTCTCAACCTCCTCCTCACAATGCTGCATCTATGAATTTAACAGAGGTAGGCTTGGACAATTTTTGCACTTTCCACCAACAACCACACTCTGAAAAAAATTGTCCTCAATGGATTAATTCGATGACATTGGTCATGAATCAACTGTTAGATTCTAGATTAACAGAAGAGGGAGAAGAAGAAAGAAAAGAGACTTCTACTTCTACTTCCACTAAAGAACATGAAGAAGAAACCATGGCTTTATGGAATTCTATCTCGTTATTTGACATTGAAGAATAAAAGACTCAGGGGTACAAGGACGTTGTGGAAACCAACGTAGCCACAAGGAACCAAGGGACGGTTAAGGAAGACAGTCTTATACTCCCAAAGATTAAGAGGCTGCAGAGAAATGTTAAGAAGAGATTTCAAGACAAATATTTGGCTGATAAAATTCCATAGTTCACTATTACCAGCCAAAATCCTAGACAGAATGATACAACGGCCAAGCCAAATGAAGATAAGGAGAATGCTGATAGGCCTCATCCCACGAAACAGCAGATGGATTATGACATTGTGGAGGATTTAAAGAAGATAAAGGCGAATGTTCCACTATTCGAAATGTGCAAAGTGCCACAGCAAAAAGAAAGGCTGTTGAGAGCCCTTGAAGTATCAGATGAGAAGACGCCCACTAACAATCAACCAGAAGAAGAAGAAGAGATTAGAGAGACCAGCAGTGGAGGTAAGTCCAAGCACAAGCATCCACCTTTCCTCCTTACTTTTGAAATCTTTAACTACAATGTACATAATTGCTTGGTAGATTCAAGGGCAACTGTTAATGTCATGCCAATATCTGTCTGTAAAAGAATTAATGGGTAGCCTAAGCCATCCCCATGGAGAGTAGTTCAGTTGGACAGGATAGATGTGAAGGTAATTGGTGAGATGGAAGATGTCCTAGTCCGTCTGGCCTCAAATGATAAAGTATGCCAGGTCATTAATATCATGGTGGCTAATATACCAGATGTGTACGGCCTTATCCTGAGCAAAGATTGGTCGGCCAAACTTAATGGATATTTCACTTCTGATTGGTCACATCTGTGGTTGCCATACAAAGGAAGCCCAAATCAGATTAAGATTTTAAGAGAGCCTCATATGAAATATAACGTCACTCAGCTGGATGAGAAGAATGTACCAGTGGATTCTGTCTTGGGAAACTATTTTATTGAGCTAGAACCTGGGAATTATCAAGCGGAAGAAGCTAGCAACGCATCTGACACCCAGCCTGATCTCCTTAGATTCTCACAGGCTGATGAGATTGACTGTAAAATAGTAGACTTAGCAGTAGGAATAGATTCATTTTCAGTAGTTAATGATTTTTGGACTTTATTTTTCGATGGCTCTAAGAAATTAGAAGGGTTAGGGGCTGGCTGTGTCCTGATTGACCCACAGAAGAATAAACATTTCCTTTCATGTAGATTAGAGTTTGAGTGTACTAATAATACAGCTGAGTACGAAGCACTGGTGCAGGGACTAAAGAAGGCAATTGAATTAAAGGTAAGTAATCTAAAAGTTTTTGGAGATTATGAAATTATTGTGAAACAAATCCGTAATTAGATACATTGTGTTTCTCCTCACTTAAAGGCTTACCAGAACGAGGTATGGGATTTGCTGAAATATTTTAATGCATTTAACATTATTTCAATTCCAAGAATTAAAAACACAGCTGCTGATCTGTTGGCCACATCAGCCGCTAGACTTGTACCCACTAATAATCGATGCTCTGTTGAACTGCTTTTCAGGCCCTCTATACCTGATATGATTACGAACCTACGAGTGTTCGATGATGACCAGCAAATCATAGAATGTTTGACGAATGATGAAGTGTTTAAAGGAGCGATCATAGACGATGAAGAGCATCAGGCTGAGATAAAATACGATAATTTCATTCCTAAAGGAGTCAGAACGTTGGAAAAAATGTTCGATTTAAATGAAAAATTCAGAAGACCACCCAACGTGAAGACCCACATCTCATCTCTGGAGTTTGAGTTGATTAATTTAGGGACTGAGACGAATCCCAAATTTGTAAATCTCGGCAAGTGTTGTTCGCCTGTAGTAAGAGATAGATTCATCAATCTGTTTAAACAATATAAATATGTTTTCGCATGGATGTACGAAGATTTGAAAACATACGACACCAGCATCATCAAACATGTCGTTCCCATTAAAGCAGGTGTCAAGCCATATCAGCAACCATTAAGAAAAATGCATCCAAAATTGGAGCCGCTGATTCAGAGTGAAGTAAAGAAATTATTGGATGCTAGAATCATCTTCAAAGTCAGACACTTTGAGTGGGTATCAAATCTGGTGCTAGTAAGAAAAAAGTCGGGAGAAATCAGGCTCTGCGTGGATTTTAGGAACTTGAATCACGCTTCCGATAAGGATAACTACCCTGTGCCGCCCATGGAGCAATTGCTGCAAATGGTCTCTGGTTTTGAATTGTTTTCATTATTAGACGGTTTCTCTGGCTACAATCATGTATTAGTAGCCGAAGAAGACAGATTAAAGACAATGTTCAGAACTAAATGAGGAACCTTTGCCTATAGAAGGATGCCTTTTGGGTTGATTAATGCTGGAGCGACATTTCAAAGGGCTATGGACATAGTTTTCCGCGGATTGATTGGACGAAGTGCTGTAGTGTACCTTGATGACATTACAATATTCTCAAAGAAAAGAGAAGAGCACGCGTTTCACTTAAAGCAAGTTTTCGAACGCTGTCGAAAATATGGCATTTCCCTCAATCCTAAAAAGTGTGTGTTTGCTGTCATAGAGGGCAAGTTGCTGGGTCACATAGTTTCAAAGACAGGAATTTCTATTGACCCAGAAAGAGTCAAAGCCATTGAGAAAATCCCCTTGCCCCATAATAAGAAAGGGATGCAGTCTTTTATGGGCACTATAAACTTCGTGCGAAGATTTGTCCCTGATTTTGCTCAGATTGTTAAGCCACTGCAGCGGATGGTGAAACAAAATGCACAATTTAAGTTGATTGAAATTGAAAAGAATGCTTTCAGCAAAATCAAGACTACTGTTGCACATGCGCCCTCCCTGAAAAGCCCAGACTTTAATAAAGACTTTATTCTGTATACATTTGCATCCGATGATTCACTAGTAGCTGTGCTCACCCAAAAGAAGAAGGGGGGGATGAATTCCCAATATCCTTCATGAGCACTGGTCTACAAGGGGCTGAATTAAACTACCCCGCCGTTGATAAGCAAGCTTACGCAGTATTTAAGGCAGTGAAGCAATTCAGACCTTATATATTAAAAAATCGAACCAAGGTAATATTCCCCTACCCAGCTGTAAGATCCCTTCTCATACAGAAAGAGTTAGGAGAAAGAAGGGGCAGTTGGGTAACAGCTCTTCAAGAGTACAACCTTGAATTCAAGCCAACTTCTATAGTGAAAGGTCAAGGGTTGTGCAAACTGATGACTAAAAGTGGGAACAATGAAGAACAAGTCTGGGAGGATGAGGTTGAGTTACAAGTAATGGATGTATGTCCTTTATTTACAGCTCCCGAGTCTTGGTACAGAGACCTTGTGCATTACCTGCAGGCAGGGATGTTACCATAACATTGGAATTCCAAGCAAAGAAGAGCGCTACATCTTAAATTAGCATCTTATCAAATTGTTGAAGGAGCGTTGTTTAGAAAGAATTATGACGGGGTTCTTCTCAGATGCCTAGAAAAGGAAGATGCTAAGAAAGTAATGACAGAATTGCATGACGGGCCTGCTGGGGGACATTATTCAGGAGACACTACAACCCACAAAATCCTCAGGGAAGGTTATTATTGGCCTACACTCTTCAAAGATGCACATGCACATGTCAGGAAATGTGATATTTTCCAAAGGTGTGGTGGAAGACAGCCTAAAGCAGCAGCAGCCCTAAAGCCTGTGATGATCATGGAACCATTCGAGCAATGGGGGCTGGATATTATTGGAGAAATAAAACCAAATTCCTCCCTGCAGCACAAGTACATTCTTACTGCGACTGATTATTTCACTCGCTGGGTCAAAGCTATCCCACTGTGCAAGATAAATGAAGACGAAGTCATCAGCTTCCTACAAGATCATATCATGACCAGGTTTGGAGTTCCAGTTTTGTTAGTATTTGATAATGCTAAATACTTTTCATCAATTAAATTGACTGCATTTGCTCATGATAAAGGGATAAAATTGCATTATTCGGCTAATTATTATCCACAAGGAAATGGCCTGGCTGAATCCTCTAACAAAAATATGATTAGGATTTTAAAGAAGACTGTGGTAGAAAACCAGAGGAGTTGGCACTCAGCACTACCAAACGCCCTGTGGGCTGATAGACACTCCAAGTCTGTGATTGGAGTGTCTCCATATACCCTTGTCTATGGTAAAGAAGCCATCCTTCCTCCCAATATCATGCTACCATCTTCCATGCTAGCTCAAGAGTCTAGGGGGTTGGATGATGAAGTTTTACAAATAAGAATATATAATCTCCTGAAAGCAGAGGAGGCCAGATCTAAAGCCAAAGAACACTTTAAGCTACAACAAGAGTCAGTTAAGAGATGGTTTGAAAAGCATAAAGCTGGGACAAAAGACTTTGAAGTAGGAGACTTAGTCCTCAAATGGGACCACCCCCATGATGAAAAAGGAAAGCATACCAAGTTCCACCAGTTGTGGGTAGTCCCTTTTCAGATTGCAGCCAAGCTCGGTCCTTCTACTTACAAGTTGCAAGATCTGCAGGGGTGGGAGGAGGCCTACCAGTAAATGGTTTGGTTCTCAAGCCTTATTTTTCCTGAGTTGTTTGATTTATTCTGTATTGTGTATAAATAATCCATCTGGTAGTCTTTTGAGTCATGTTTTTCAGTTTGCTTTAGTTTGATTTTTCTTGTTTTCAATAAAGGGGACGAACCTGCGGTTGCATGGGGAACATCAGAATTTTTTGGGAGTGATAAACAATTTAGTGATCAGACTGTGGGTTGCTGTTTATGTTAAATATTTTCTTCCAGCTTAGTCATTTTCTTGAATAATTCTATGTGCATTGAAGTCCTGCTTAATCCCTGTGTAATAAACCGGATTCAGAGAGTGTGGAACACTATGTTGGGGCTCCATCTACGTCACATTTAAATTGTTCTAAGGAGCAACAGCAGAAGACCCATGGAAAGGAGAAAGGTGAACAATATGTTAAACATAAATGATCCCATGCCAAGAAACGAATGCCTAAAGGCAAATAAAGTGTAAAAATTCCTATGAAAGCATCATAAATCAAAGCAGGTGCTGAGTCATAAGTACTAAATTGCCAAAAGATCCTCTCCGTCCGTGAGCTGAAACTTGAAGTACACCACTCACACAAAAGGACGCTATGGGATAGAGGATCCTGAATCAAAATTCAGTAAGAAAGGCATGTAAGCAAACTCATATGAAAAGGGACAAAAGTCCAAAAGCACAAGAAAAAGTGTTAAAATGGCATGGGAATGAGGAACAAACGAATATTTCTGTTTACCATATGCTACAATCCTGTGGTGTCCAAAGATATTAGCCACCTGAAGACAAAGGTAATAATGAAACTCATCCTCTGGCCTCAGCATAGTTATCTGGACTTGATGATCCTAGTTTCCACTCTCCCTAATTGGACTGTCATCAATGACTAAGGGTACACACTTCTGTCATTTGAGAAATCCATATTCCTGGAAGAATTCAATATGATGCTTTTGTTGTTAAACAGTCTGTCACTCAAAGGTTAATCGCCCAGATATCTAGGTTCACCAGGTAATCGCCAATTGTTGCAGCTGCAACTGTTCTTCCCAAAGTTTTAAATTTTGGGCCCCTCCTCATCATTTAGAGTTGCGTTGGTTTCGTTTGATCCATAAATGTTTGGTCTCGTTCTGACTTTGGTTGATTCTGAAGATGAATTTGCGACTTGTTTTTAGAGAATGCTTGTGTTAAGATTTTGTTGTGGGTCATGGGATTGAATTCGGATTGCTAGCTTGAAACTCGTTAGATCAATTTCCCTTTGAGCAAACCATTGTCTCTGAGGTGAAACAGTTTGACCTTTGCTGATGTTGAGTTTTCTAAACACTTAAGTTTTCTTATGATTGGGCGTCATTTTATGTTAAATTGGTGGCTGATAGCCTTTTCCCGTCCGTCGTTGCAGCTCCCAATCCGATTTGCCATCGAAAGTGGGAATTGCCCCAACTGCCGATGTGCGTTAACTTTTCCATCACATGTCTGAAGCCTTCTCTCTTTTGCCGTTGCGGCTGGAAAATCCTTTTACCTTCCGATGTCTAAACCTGGCCGACTTCTGATTAAAGCCTCTCTTGCCCGCGTTTCGCTTGTCCGTAAATTGTGCCTTTTCCGTCGTTGCGGATGGGAAAGCCTTTTGGCCTCCGATGTTATTTCCTTCCGACTGCCGACTTTAAGTTTTCCCGCCAATGAGTTTCCTGTTGACCGTCGTAGGCTAGGTTTGTCAAGCCCACAGGTGGTGCGCCTTGCCATTTCCTTGTGGAATAGTCTTTTCAATTGGTAATATTTGTTGTTTTTGAATCATTCTTGTCGATTTGATTGCAGGCGGTTTTTGAGGAGATCGGTCAATCTACCGTGGTGCGGAGAAAGACGGACCGTTTTGGCAGGAGTATAACTGAAACCAGGGGAATCGCCAGGAGGGCCAGGGGAGTAAAAGACGAAATCCGGAGCTATAAATGCACGGACCCAAAAAACTGATCAGTTACCCAGTGGTTCATGATTGCATACAGACAAGATAGAGGAATGTGAAACGTTTGGGACACTGAAAGATCATGCGTCTGGGGAAAACTGAAGCGTTTTGGAATTGTAGTTAAATATTTGAAAGTAGGACTTAGAAATGGCTTTTTCCTTGAAAAAATTGGTAAACTCTTTTGCTTGTAAGAGGAACTACTTCGTTTTACAGTCATAAAGTGCAAATTTTGCCTGCTGGAGAGAGCGAAATGTGGAATGTATCAATGCGACTAAATGAATAATGTTGAAGAGGAACTATTTCGTTTTCAGCTGTGTTTCATTTACTGTGAGAGTATTTAACTTCCTAAACCTATGTTCTGGTTGAATGTTCTTCAGTATCTTTTGGGATGTTTTCCACTATGAGTGATAACTGTTGTTCATAAAATAATCGGCTATCTGGTTGTTTAAATATCTGCAATTGTTCATGTGTTTTGAAAGAAGTGTTAGCTAACTGTAACTCTTCATAATGCATGTACACAATGTATTAATCACTTACAAATGACAATCCTGCCCCCTAGGGATAGTTTAGGTAGTTAGTTTATTTTCTTGTTGTTTGTGATTGGGATGCTAGTGAGTCTAAGACGAGAGGTAAGAACCTGCGCATCACATTGTGACTGCTCCTTGCATCTTATCACCCTGCATGGTTAATTAGGCACTTGCATATCATACATTAAGTCAAAAAATACAAAATTCACGGTGGACCGGGCGGCAACCGGTAAAGCCTTTGTTTTGTTACTTTGACCTACGATAGCCGGACCGTAAACCAGACGGATTCCCTATACCAAACAGTCAACGAGCTAGTTGGGAGCATTGATTAGGGAGAATCCCTTACTGTTGTTGCCTGCGATTTTCGGGGCCCCAACAGGATGTTTTCCATATACTCTTAGGGAGGCCATGGAAATATGACAGAAAATTTGTTTATGATGGGAGAAAGAACACTTATTCTCTGGAAAAAGATGGAAAAAGACATACATTGTCACCATTGGAAGATGAAGCAGTCCAAGAAGGTTTAGTGTCAAATATTTTGCTTATGACTGGGAAGGAACTATTGCAAGAAGTCGAGAAGGAGGATGAGCTACCTTTTTCTCTTGTTGGTAAACCAAAGGTAATTTTAACTTCTACAAATTTAGATGATTTGCCTATTGAAGTTAGAATTTTGCTTGATGAATATGTTGATATTATTGTGGATGAATTTACAATTGCTTTACCTCCTGTGAGAAGTATTGGTCATCATATTGATTTGATACCTGGTGCAAGTTTACCTAATAAGGCAGCATACAGATTAACTCCTGAAGAGAATGAAGAAATCAAGCAACGGGTTCAAGAGTTGTTGGATAAAGGATTGGTGAAGGAGAGTTTGAGTCCTTGTGCAATACCCACTGTGCTTAGCCCAAAGAAGGATGGTGGATAGTGAATGTGCACTGACTCCAGGGAAATTAATAAGATCACTATCAGGTACATATTTCCTTTACCCCGTATTGATGACTTTATGGATTGTTTGAGTGGTTTAAAGTATTTTCAAAGATAGATTTGAAAAGTGGTTATCATAAAATAAGAATAAGAGAAGGGGATGAATGTAAAACTGCATTCAAGACTAATGATGGATTATATGAATGGTTAGTAATGCCATTTGGGATTACTAATGCACCTAGTACTTTTATGAGATTGATGAATGAGGTCTTGAAGGAATACACCAGAAAATTTGTGATAGTGTATCTGGATGATATTCTGATTTTTAGTCAGAATAGAGAAGAACATTTGAGACATATTAAGATGGTGTTGAAAACCTTGAAAAAGGAGAAGCTGCTGATAAATATGAAAAATTGTAGTTTCTTGAAGAAAGAGTTGATTTATTTAGGATTCGTAATTTCAGAGGAAGGGTTGAAGATGGATCCAGATAAGGTGCAAGCAATTTTAAGTTGCCCAGTTCCAAGGAGTGCGTATGAGGTAAGAAGTTTTCATGGCCTTGCAAGATTTTATAGAAAATTCATCAAGAATTTTAGTCAAATTTCTGCACCTATAATAGACGCTTTCAAGGAAAGTAGACAACCTTTCAAGTGGACAGAAGCAGCTGACATAAATTTTAAATTGTTGAAGAAGAAGATCACTGAGAATCTTGTTCTAGTTTTTCCAATTTTTTATTAGGTTTTTCAAGTAGAGACATATGCTATGGGACAACAATAGGGGTTGTTCTGAGTCAAGAACAGAGACCAGTAGCATACTTCAGTGAGAAGTTGAATGAGGCAAAACAAAAGTATTCCTCATATGACAAAGAGTTATATTTTGTTGTGAAAGCTCTCAAGAAATGGAGACATTACTTGATGCCTAAAGAGTTTGTATTATATTATGATAATCATGCTTTACATTTTATAAATAATCAGCCTAAATTGAATCAGAAGCATGCTAAGTGGGTGGAATTTTTGCATAACTTTACCTTTGTGATCAAGCATACAAGTGGAAAATCTAATAAAGTTGTTGATGCTTTAAGCAGCGTAAGTTTGCTCTTGCAGGAGATTAAGGTTAGTACTTTGGGATTTGAAAATTTGATTGATATGTATAAGGAAGATGTGGATTTCAAAGATGTATATGTAGTCTGTGAGAATCCAATTACCCATAATCGAAGCCAATGGTTATACTACATGTTACAGGAAGGATTGTTATTCAAAAATAGTAAGTTATGTATTCCAAATTGTTCTATGAGAGAAAATTTGATACAGGAGAAACACAGTGGAGGTTTGTCAAGACATTTTGGATAGGATAAAACATTTTCTCAGGTGATTAATTTCTATTTTTGGCCAGGAATGCAACATGATGTAAATAATTTTGTTGAAAAATGCAGTATATGTCAACATGCCAAAGGGAGAAGACAAAATACTGGACTATATCAACCCCTACCTATTCCAACTAGGCCTTGGGATTACACTAGTATGGATTTTGTTCTGGGATTTCCTAGAACTCAAAGGGGAAATGATTCTATTTATGTTGTAGTGGATAGGTTTTAAAAAATGACTCATTTTATTGCTTGTAATAAGACCAATGATGCAACCAACATTGCTAACTTATTCTTTTTAGAAATTGTGAAGTTGCATGGTTTAACTTTAAGCATTGTGTCTAGAAGGGATACTAAAGTTGTTGGTCATTTTTGGAGAACTCTATGGAAGAAGTTGGGTACCAATCTAAGTTTTATATCTGCTTCTCATCCTCAGACTGATGGTTAGACTGAAGTGGTAAATAGGAGTTTGGGAAACATACTGAGAAGTCTTGTGTATGAAAATACGAAGCAATGGGACTTAGCTCTTGCTCAACCTGGGTTTGCTTATAATGATTCACCTAACAAAAGTATAGGTATGAGTCCTTTTTAGATTGTATATGGAACGAACCCAAGAGGAGTATATGAACTTATAAATTTGGGAGGACAGGAAAGAAGAAGTGTAGATGGTGAAATTTTGCATCCAGTATGCATGAGCTACAAGAGGACGTGAAGAAGAAATTACAGGAAAGTGTAGGAAAATACAAATATAGAGCAGATATGAAAAGACAGGAAGTTAATTTTCAGGTTCAATATTTAATAATGGCCTATCTTATGAAAGAGAGGTTTTCTAAGGGAACCTACAATAAGTTGAATCTTAAAAAGATTGGGCCTTGTAAAATTCTAAGGAAGTTTTCTGCGAATGCCTATGAAATAGAGATTCCTTCTGATCTTCATAATTATCCTATTTTTAATGTTTCAGATATATATCCTTTTAAATATTAATGTGTTAATGCAAAAGAAACAACTTCAGGGGGAGATGGTTCCTTTATAGATTGGCAATGAAAGTTACCACAAAAGGAACAACCCCAAATTGAATCTATACTTGACAAAATGATTTCAAGGAGTACCAGGGACAGGGATGATTTTCCAGTATTTAGTCAAGTGGAAGGATCATCCTTCTGAAGATGCAACATGGATGACAAAACTGTAGATTTCCAAGTACCATGTACACCCTGAAGACTTATTAAATAATTATTTTCTTCCCCGAAGTATGATGCAGGAGCATTGGGACAAAGTCCTCTATTTGTTGAATAAGCGGTCAATGTTGTTTTTTCATTTCCATGTAATCAAATTCTAGAAGGATAGGGTTAGTTATTAGGATTTATTTTTATTGTAATAACTGGCAATTTTCCACTATTGTCCTCGAATCTTGTAAGAGGTTGCTCAAGGATAGGTTAGTTGTAGATTTCCTTTCTTAAGGGTTCAGATCTTGCTATTCGGATCTGATAGGTTGATGAATCTCTATTTAAATGTAGTTTATCTAATGTATAAGAATGCATAAGGGAAGGATAATAGAGGGTATGTAAGTGTGTTGGTTCATTGGATGAAGAACATAGTTTAAAATTTCGGTGTGTGCTTTCATATATTTGATGTCTTCCTTCAATAACCAGAAAACATGATTTTAAACTCTATGTGTCTATGTGCGTATGCGATTTGATGGTTCGACAAAACATTGAAGAATCTCCAATAGCGTAGAGTCGTTTCTGCATCACGAATTAATTCTTCCATGAATTAATTCAACTATCACAATATGATCCAAGAATCTGTGAAATTCAGAAGATCAATAGTTGTGGTTAATTCTAGTAAAGGAAAAGTGAATATCCGCAAGTGTGAAGGAGATATCTGCAACCTGCAACAGATCGACGGTCAGAATCCAGGCCGTAAAGAATCAACGATTCAGAAAAATCAAATTGTGGAATCCAACTTTACAAAAGTTGGAAGGAGGACCTGTATTTTGCTATTCGCATACGGAAAGGACCGTTGCAGCTGCAAAGTTGTGGAAGTTCGATTGTGAAAGTTGGTGAATCCACAATCTGAAAATTGTGGAAAATATCCTTGCGAAAAAGGCCTTGTGAAATGAAGCATGTGGAAAGATTCTTGCAGAAAGACGGTTGCGGAAGACTCAGTTGTGAAAGGATTGAGTTGCGGAAACTCAAGATTGTGGAAAGGTTGAGTTGCATAAGGACTTAGTTGCGGAAGGGCAGAATTGTGGTATAAATATTGCGGGAGAGGATTTTGATCATTATTCAGGTTGATTAAGATAACTTTATGTCTGCTAGTTTTCATTTTCCATCACCCTGTAAACCATCGGTGTTGAATATCAAGCTTATCCACCTCTCTAATAACTTTGTAGCCTATATTTTGGGAGTAATTTCCACCAACAAGATTTTTCAACCATATTAAAGAGTGAAACTTATATCTAATTCACACATGACTATTTCTAAATGATTGAAAATATTCATACCATAAGATGCCTTCAACTTCGTTATAACCCATCATTTCATTGTGCAACTGGAACAACAAGGAAAAAACTCAAATTTGATAATAATATATTTT
>LPNX010001002.1:37913-114328 GCA_001517045.1 Pseudotsuga menziesii | reverse complement strand
TATATATATATATATTATACTTTTTTTAAAAATTATTTTATATATTATTTAATGTATATAAATTTGTCCTCAAAGAAAGGTAATGACGGATATTGCTGACATAACTTCTCAGTTTCCCATGAAGCATCTTCCTCTAGGCAATTTTTCCATTTAATAAGGTGTTCTTTGATTATTCTAAAATGTGGTCTTCTTTCTCTAATATCAATGACAACCTCTAGTTCTAAAACAAGTCTCCCTTCTTTGTCCAAGGTAGGAAGTGTCGTCTGAGTAGTTTGATGTTGACCCATTATTTTTTTAAGATTTGAAACATGAAAAACGTTGTGAATTTGACTCTTATCTGGAAACTTCATTTCATATGCTACGGGGCTAATATTTCGGGTAATTTGATATGGTCCATAAAACTTGGGAGCCAATTTATTATTTCTTTGTTTCTTAAGAGAAAATTTCTTATATGGTTGAAATCTCACAAATACCCAATATTCTACTTCAAACTCTTGTTATATTCTATTGTTGATCTGCTTGCTGCTTCATACTATTTTGTGCCACATTTAAATTATCCTTGAGTACTTGCACTACTATCTGATTTTTTTGGAGTTGAATTTTTATTATAGGTACCTTTTCATCAATTTGAACAAGTTCTTTCCATTTGGGAGGCTCATAATCATGCAATGCTTGAAAAGGTGTCATTTTGGTGTACGTATGATAGGTGGAGCTATACCACCATTCTGCAATATGTAACCATTGTAACCATTTATTATTCTTGTTAGTGATGAAACTACGAAGATATGCTTCCACACATTTGTTAACAACTTTCCTTTGTCCATCTGTTTGGGCATGTTAGGATGAGCTCATGTTAAGAGTGATCCCAATTTGTTTGTAGAATTCCTTCCAAACATTTCTTTTGAATTTGGAATCTCTGTCAGTAACTATGATTTTTGGAAATCCAATTGTTTGTAAATATTTTTACAAAATACTTCAACAATTTGTTTAGTAGAGTCGATTTTCTTAATACCCATACAATGTGCATATTTTGTTAATTGGTCCACTACCACGAAGATTTTGTCCTTGCCTTTGGATAAAGGTAACCCTTAAATAAAGTCCATGGAGGTTTCCTCCCACTTCTGGTTTGGAATGTGAAGCGGATGGATTAGCCCTAGAGTCATGACATTTTCAATTTTTTTTCTTTGATATCTGTCACACTTGGCGACGTACTTTTGAATGTCTTTGTACACCCCTTTTCAGTAGAAGGATTGCTTAGAATTGTAGCAAGTTTTGAAAAAGCCTACAGGTCCTGCTGTAGGTGAGTCATGGGACTCCTTAAGAACCTTAACTATGAATTTGGATGTGGGACTTAATCCATCCCTTATACCAAAGGATGTCATTCATCCATTCAAGATTGGGATTGTGTTCTAGGCTATCTATCAACGCATAGGTATATGGATCCTTGACATATTCACTTCTAATTTTGTCCAACCACTTGGGAATTGCAACGAAAATTGCATAATACTTGGTTTCCTCATCCCTTCGCGAAAGGGAATCCGTAACTACATTGTCCTTCCCCCTTCTATGTAATATCTCTAAGTCAAAAGTGGAAACATTTTCTATCCATTTTTGTTTTTCATTTGATAATGTTTTTTATTGTAAAAGATATTGAATATTGGTGTGATCAATATGTATAAAAATTTTACTTCCCAAAAGGTATTGTCACCATTTTTTTAATGCATGTATCTTGGAAATCATTTCCTTTTCATAAGTGGAACTCATACTCTCTATGTTATTGAACTTCCAACTCTCGAATGCTATTGGATGATGTTCTTGTATCAAGACTGCTCCAATCCTGAATCCTAAAGAATCGCACTCGACCACAAAGGGTTTTGTGAAATTTGGGGTTGCTAATACTAGTGTTGATGACATAGTATTTTTAAATGATTAAAAAAAAATTCGTCCTAATCATCCATCGAAATGAATTTTTCTTCAATAAATTTGTTAGAGGGGTAGCCTTATGGGTGTAATTCTTCACAAATATTCGATAGTATCCTGTCAAACCTAGAAATCCTCTTAATTTTGAGATGTTATCTAGTTTGGGCCACTCAGTTAATGCCTTGATCTTACTCAGTTAATGCCTTGATCTTACTTGGATAAACTTTGACTCCTTCTTTTGATATTATATGTCCAATTTAGTCCACTTCTTCTTTTCCAAAAGTGCATTTTGACATTTTTGCAAAAAATTGATGTTTTTCCAAGATGGTGAGTACTTGATCTAAGTGTTGGATATGCTCTCTCCAAGTTTTTCTATACATGAGGATATCATCAAAAAATACTAATACAAACTTTCACAAATATGTCTATAACAATTCGTTCATTGGGTCTTGAAAAGTGGCAGGGGCATTAGTTAATTTGAAGGGCGTTACTTTGAACTCATAATGGCCCTCATCGGTAAAGAAAGTAGTTTTTGCTACATCTTCTAGTCTAACCCTAATTTGATAATACCCTGATCTCAAGTCTAGTTTTGAGAAATACCTAGCTCCATGAAGCTCATCCAGCATCTCATCGATGAATGGAATGGGGAATTTATTCTTGATTGTTATCTTGTTCAGACCTCTGTAATTTATGCATAACCTGAAATATCCATCCTTCTTTTGAACTAGCACTATTGGAGCTGCATAAGGGCTTATGCTCTTTGAAATGACTCCACATTTTAACAAATCTTGGGTTAACCTTTCGATCTGTCTTTTATGGTGATGTGGATATATGTATGGTTTGATATTGACAGGTGTTAGAATATTGTACAATATTGAGAGGGGGGGGGTGAATCACTATTGTTGACTTCTTAACAATTAAAACCACTTTTAACTATTTATTAAAACATAGAATCAACAAGATACACAGAAGACAAATTTTATCGTGGAATCCCAATTGGGGAAAACAAAAGCTCTTTCTATACTGCAAAATTATATTTACAATGGTTTTTGTTAGCTACGACTGACAGGATGCTACAACACCCTATTTACTAGCAACTACTGGAAAGAGGCTACGACCCCCTGGTTTTATCATCTGCAACTGAAAGGATGCTATGACACCCTATTTATTAGCTACTACTGGAAGGAGGCTACGGCCCCCTAGTTTATCAGCTACTACTAAAAGGATGCTTTGACACCCTATTTACCAGCTACCACTAGAAGGAGGCTACAACCCCCTTGCAGGTCTATATCCTACCCTAGCATTGCCCATGCAGCACCCTACCTCCCTAATCTCGTTTTATCAAACTTCCAGATCCTTTTTCTTCAAATTTGTCATTGATGATTCTTTATGCCACTAGTCTCTGCCTCTTCTTACTATTGCTGCTTGCATCTGAACTTTAGAGACATCTTCATTTTTTCTCGTTTAGTCTCTGACTTCTTATTCCGCACTTCTTCAGATATTCATATTAAAATTGTAGACATGTTGTTCTTCCTTTTAATTTTTGGGCTCTATTTCTACTTCACATCTTCATGTTAAATCTTCAAATACTCTGTTTAACTTCTCTTGGTATTTATATTACTTCAGATCTTCATAATGAAAATAGACAGAGACATATAGCTTTAGATATTCATATTAAAACTCAGATACACACAACTTCAAATCTTCATATTCAGACATAGAGAATTATTCATCTTTTTGGTCTCTTTTCTTTCCTTAAAGCTACATCAGTATGGACTCTGCAGACGCTCTTCTTCCGATTCAAACTTTTGTTTAATTACCATTAATGTACCTTTTCATCATCATATTATTTCAACAATCACGATCTTTCAATATGAAAATGTGTCTCTTCACAAATATGCCCTTCCACTAATTAATTATGTTGTTAACTTATACAGTCATGCATTTTATTAATCACAACTTTGTTTTAACCTGTACAAAACTATTTAAATTTTTCAGTCACGTCCTTTTATTTTAACTCTGTTTAATTAATATGGTCATAACTTTGCTTTATTAATTCATGTATTTTTTCAGAATTTAACCAATCTAATTTTCGATTTTGCTTCTATGACATATTCCTGTAGCTTATCAAATTTTTTTTACTATGTATATTTAATTCTAGTTTCAACAATAAGCAATTTGTTTCTTCTGAATTTAACTGATTTAACATTCTCATAAAAACTTCTTGACATGTGAAGAAATATTTTTCATGTTATTGCAGACATGAGTTTCTTCAATTCCTGTAGCTTCCATATTCATTTTAGAAATTATATGTGCATGTATATATTTTTTTCTTACTGCAGGCATTTTTCATATACTGTGCAAACATAAATTTCACTACTTTGGAAAAAACTTTTTTCACACGTGACCTCCAGAGAGAAATCCAAGACCATGGCTAGATGGTAAATTCACCAAGGAACGGACTCATACTCTCAGATGAATTTATTAGCACAAGGGCACCTTCTGGCTTTCATTTTCAAATGGCCTTTTATAACTGGTTTTAACACTTCGACAATTTTACTGAAATAGTGCAAATCAAGCCAAAAGGAACTTTTGGCAAACTAATATCTTCATCTTCATAAACCTTTTGGAAAAAATGATGATATGGTTAGATGCACCAATCAACAATATATAGGACCGTACCTTAATAATAATTTAATCCATCACGTACAGGAAATGGCAGTCATTTTACATAGGCCACTTAGTCATTTTTACAGAACTGGTGCAAAACAGCCTCAAACCCTGTTTTGGAAGACCCGTAACTTTGTCTTCAAGCGCCTTTTAGGTGAACTAAGACCATGTTCAGATGCACACATCAACAAACTAAAGTATGATGGATTCATATATATTTTATCAGTATCCTACAAAATATGGCGAGCATTTTAGTAGGGCTCTTTAGATTAGTTTTCCAATACTTAGCCAATTTTTCTTTTTGGTGTTTCAACACGAGTTTCAACCAATTTCAGTCTGAAACATCATTTTGGAGGACCCGTAAATTTTTCTTCAAGCACTTTTAGAGCAAGATGAGATCATGGTAATGTGAGCAAGTCAACAATTTATAGCCTTATACCCTTAGATAATTTTTATAATTAATCCATGATATATGGTGGGAATTTTTCAAGAGAAACTTAGACTAGTTTTCCAACACTTAAGTCAATTTTTCGGAGTTTCAGCAAGTTTCCATACTTTTACAGAATGGTTTCAAATTGTAACAATGACTTCATGAGAGGACTATAACATCACCATATTACTTTACAACCTCATCATCAATGCCACATGCCATGTCATCACTTCCTTTGTTATTCCTTTCTCATTAATGAACTTTGATTTTCAACAAGAGTTTCAGCAAGTTCTTTGCAACCTAAACACACAAGCCAGCTCATCATACATGCCATGTCATTTCATTTTTTATTAATGAAATCCTTTGACATCAATGAAAACCATACTCAATAATAGGTTTTTCCCCTAATTCCACCTCAATCATGTGCTCAATCTTCTTGTTTGGTGGGAGCTTCATCGAAATCTCTTGGAATACCTTGTGGTGTTTTTGGATTAGCTCTTGTATCTCTGGTGGTTTCTAGTCATCTCCTTCACATGTTAGCAACTCCATCTCTTGACATTGAATTATGTAAGCAGGTGCTCCTTTTCGAATTATCCTTTCCATCTGATGTGATGTAGCTAATTGAGTTTGGGGTGGTTGGAAACCATACAATTTGTACTTTTTCCCTAGCCATTCGGACTTGATGAGGTGCTCTTGATGGTTAGCAAAGTAAGTACCCAATGTTTGCAACCATTGTATTCCCAATACAACATCTAATCCTCTAAGAGGTACAACAAAGAAGTCGTATTCTAGATTATACCCTTGCATTTGTAATTTAATCTTGTGACATTTTCCCACATTTTCAATATTCTTGTCATTAGCTACCATAACCTTCATGTTAGGCATTAGTAAAACGAATAAGTTGAATATCTTAGAAATATTAGCATTAATAAACTTATGGGTACTGTCGGTATCTATGAAAATTAAAAAATTGTTGTTTTTTATATGTCCCATTAACTTCAATGTTTGTGGTTGGGATATCCCTAGAATGGCAGCTAATGAGATCTTTGGTGTATCATCTTATTTTTCTGAGTGACAGTCATGTTGGTTTCCTGTATCCCCCTCACTTTATGCCTCACTTTCCAATACTTTTTCTTCTTCTTTGGCTTCGCAAGCATACAAATTTTGGGGCTTTCTCCTTTGCAAACATCTATGCTTAGGATCCCATTTCTATCCATAATATTTTCACTTTCCTTCCTTCATATTTTGGGATTCTGAACTGGGTTTTTCTCCTTCCTTAGATGTGGCAGTGTACATCTTGAATTTTTTGTATTCGCTGATTGGGGAGGATTCCTCTTGGAGTAGTTTTTATCAAAGCTACTTTAAGTGGATCGTTTAAACGTGTTCTCGATGATCTTGACCTTACGTATTGCCTTATCCATGGTAGAAGTGTTATGTAATTCTAAATCATCATGAATGTGCGGTTTTATTCCATGTATGTATGTTTGCATATGTTATTCATCGGTTAGTTCTGGAACTTGAGTTTCCAACGCTTCCCATTCACATGTGTACTCATATACACTTCCTTTTTGTTGCAATCTGGTGACCTTGGCAAAGAAGTCTTTCTCGGTTCCGCCTTGAAACCTATTAAAAAGATTGGTATTAAAGTTATTCCAAGTAAAGGAACATACTCTGGTTGTTGTCTTCCACCACATGTACCAACTGTATGCATTCCCCTCCAATTGCATGACAACGTATCTAATCTTGTCGCTAGGTATGTTATGGATGTCAAAGTATTCATCTGCTTTATTGATCCATGAGATGCATTTCTTTTCATCACCATCAAATTTGGGTAACTCTATTTTTACCCTTATCTGGTATCTGTGTGCTTGGGGAATTGATATTGACGAAATGTTAAAGAAGGTAACTTCATGGGGTAGTGTTGTGTTGTGTTATCTTGGCGTTTTAGGTGTACATGGGGGAGGTGTATTGAAGGGGTCTAGAGGTGGATTATGGATAGGTGGGGAAATGAAGTGTGCGATGGTAATTTGGCCAAGATATTGTCGAGAGACTCTTGAGTTTTCTTTCGATCTACCTTCAATGCATTGATGCCTTTCTCTATTCCTTCCTTGAGTCCTATTAATGCATTATTATTTTTGTCGATTTCTACCTTGAGTTATGCATACTTTTTGTTGACACTTCCATCCAACTAGTCCACTATGGCATCAAAATCTCCCATTCTGGAGACTACTATAATTTTCTCCATGCTAAGAAAATTCTCCATTGACGTCTCCCATTGGTATAAGAAAATCATATCCTCTATCCCTCAAGAACTCTATCATTTGGCTATAAATATTATGATTTCCATTACAACCTACCTATGCTGAGTCTTGACCCAACCTAACACTAGATCCATACCCCACTTTCCACACCATACATTCCCTAATCAATGGATAGGCCACAATCACAACCCTCCAAATTACTAAAGCATTTTGGTAAGACTTTTTTGGGGATCTTATCCACTCTTATATTAATAGATGGTCTATATATTTTTAAGTCAATATTTTGCACCATAATCCTTTTCCTTATGATATTCTACATAACTCAGGCATGTTTCTAGAGCTCTGGAAAAATGATGTATATTCTTTATCCCTTGGTCTCCCTTTTCTCCTTTTGTATACCCAACGGAAATGTTTCTTCTTATTTTTACTATCCAAGAGAAAGTTAATCTTGTTTTCTTCAATTTGTCCAAAATCCCTTTGGGGGTAAAAGATAATGACAACCAATAAATAGGGATTGCTTCAAGAATATATTTGGTTAAAACCAATATGAACCCCTTAGAAAACCACATGTTGTACCAATAAGTTAACATATTTTCCACCTTTGAGATCATCTATCCCCAATCCCTTTTGGTGTATAGTCATTTTTTTAACAAGAGTGATTAAAATATTTATATTAAAAAGATAGGAACATCACCCAAAAAGTACTAAAAGATCCACCCTTCTTCTAAGGGGAGCAATACTATTTCTATTCCAGGATGGTGCACACATTCTTCTTTCGATACCCTCAATTCCACCATGGAGTTTTTTAAGAAGTTTCCTTCGTGATTCATGTTGAGAAACTTGTCCACGTCCTCCACTAATTTATCACCCTAACCCTCCTAGAATTTGATTTTATCCTTAATATCATATATTCATGTATCCAGAAGAGAGAGTTGAAACAATATTTCCCTCATGAAATCCACCATTTCTTCCATTTGATATTGCAAATGCCACATTGATACTTTGAGATGAAAATGGAATTATGAATGCCACATAATTCTACTTCCCAGGGTGAGAGAGTTAAACATAGAATTGTTGTCCCAATAATACCAAACCAAGTTGGTGGCACAACCCAAGGCCAAGACATACCCACCATGACCCTTGTCGAACAAGCCAAGAGACAATGCCAACTCGAAAAGAGGATTACCCTCTGATAAAAACAAGAGTCTGTCAATCCAAAGATGGATTTAAAACTATAAATGCCAAGAATTTCAAACAATACCTTCAAAGTTTCCACAATAAACCTAGAGATCCACAACCAATGGGTGGGAAATACCACATTCAAAACCACACATAGACCTTCTCCACTACCACTGCAATGTGAATTGAGTCAAACAAAAGGAAAATACAGAGATTTGTGCGGACATCTATTGTTAGGGATGTCCCATAGGCTTCCCATCAGACAAGAATTAATGTCATAAGACCAAATCCATGAGGGAATATTGATATGTGAGGGTCAAGGGCTTCACATGGAGTTGAATTAAATTTCTTGTGGTGATTCATGCCTTCTATGAGGAATGGGTTTATTTCCTTAATGATGGATTTGATGCATGGGATTAAATCCTTGATGTGATTCATTCAAAAAAATTGACTAAGATATCCACCTTCTATGTGGATGACCATACATTTTTTCCAATATGCCTTTATCTAGATTTGTGCCATAGTTTGGTAGATGATCGAATTTCTCATTGTGGTTTCTTCAAATGTGGATAAGGATTATCTCCTTAATCTCTTTATGAGTGCGGATGATTCTCCTCTAATACCTTCCATGAATAGTATTCCAGTTAGCTATGCCTTTTCTTGTAGACCGGATAACCATCAAGTCTTTAAGGATGATCACTTTTTGAAGATTGAGGGATGTGAAAAACTCAACTCCTTGTATCAAGGAATACCATTCTAGTTGATTATTTGAAGAAACTCCTAATCCTCAAGCCAACAAATTCACTATTGTTACACCAAGATCCATTAGGATCCCCCTTGCGTCGACCACCCCACCCTTTTGGTTAGTCATTAGGCTTCATCTGAAAACCTAAATATTTGATACTTCTTTTCATATACTCCACATATTGAAATAACAAAGAGAAAAGAATTATATCCTCCCCCCTTACCCCAAAGTAAGAGAGTTTTTACTTTCTAATATTAACCATCATTCATGTTTCTTAACCATAAAGGTTTGTAATGTCATAAATCTTTTCATCATATCTATATGTTCCATCAAAGAAGAGTAAAATATCATTAAAAAAAAGTAGATGTGTAATGTTGAGGTTCCTATTGATCCTGATTCCTTTGAAATTCCTAAAAATAATAGCCTTCAAATTCACCTTGCTTATCCCAATAGTAACAATAGAGGAGACAAGGAGGAGCCCTATCTTATTCCTCTTCCTACTTAAAAGGAATTTATGGCAATCCCATTTTTTTAGACACAAAATACATACTTGTGATACAACTAATAATCCACTTAATTGTATTAACCTGAGGTTTATCCAACTCACTCTGTCATAAGATTTTGATATGTCCACTTTAAGAACCATAGCTTGTAATTTTTTTTACGTGAGAGCATGGAACAGTGCCTATGCATCTCACACATTCTCATGAATATATATTCCCATTAAGAATCCAAATTGTTACTTATATACAGTCTTAGACAGTACAAACTTTATCCTTTTATCAATGACCTTAGATATAATTTTGTATATGTAATTACATAATGAAATTGGTCTTTAATCCTCGAATATTTGATTATTATCAATTTTAGGCACTGATGAAATGAAGGTTGAGTTAAATGTTGTCAATACTTTCCCATTAACACTCAACTCCTCTACTACCCCTAATAGGTCTTCCTCCAACATCTCATAAAACCTTGGAAAAAATTCCACTAACCCACCCATCTGGTCCCAAACTTTTATCCTTTTGAAAGAATGTCAATACCTCAAACAATTATACTTTGTTAAGGGTTTTGTTAAGCTAAATTGTCCTCCTCATAGACCATATTAGGGAAGTAGGTTTCCATGTTAACAACCTTTTATATGGTTTCCTGACCATCTTCCATTCCTTCAAAGTAATTGGCCCCTTCTATATCCAAATCCATGTGTCTTGTAACAACATTACTGTTATTTCCTTCCATTCTCCAAATAGTATTTATGCTTCTCATGTCATTTTCCATATAATTTAAAGAATCAATATTATCATCTCCCTTTCTAGAGACAAAGTCATTTTAGAGAATTTAAAATATGTAGGGAATCAAAACTTAAATTTGTAGAGAAAAAGAGGATATTGAAAATAAATAAATAAAATTGTTGTAACATTGTTGTAGTTGTCAAAACTATGAATAAACCTATTATACAGGTATAGAACATCACATAATTGTCACATTATATCTTCAATCTTGAATATAGTTTTATCTCAACATTAGAATCCTAATAAATTATGCTTTATTATGTCCACTTTAATCATAAGTTTTATTGGCCATAACAACAGATTGTAAGGTTCTAATTATTTTAAGGGATGGGTCGTTGAAATTTCGACAATAGTTGACTATGTCAAATTTCACAACTACAAGCTTTATTAACCATGTCAAAAGATTGCAATGCTCAAATAAATTTATGAGTATGGTCATCAAAATTATGACATATAGGAGGAGATAATCAAAAGTACGATGGACATTGGATGCAATATGTGTGCGCATGTGTGTGTAATTTCAAAAAATCCATCACAAACCATTTCTACCATCATTGTCGAAAAAAAACGTTAGAATTAACACCCAAATGTAGTAGTGAGGAACACTTCCATAAACTAAGTGACAAAGGTTTCATTCAAAACAAATGTGTGTTGACTATACAAAAAACACCTCTTGAAAGTATAACAAAAGGCTCAATTTTGATACCAAAGAATAAATAAAAGGCCTTCATATTCTATGAGGACCAAGTTCGAATCTAAGATACATAACTTCCTTCGTATTTACTAAATAATCAAGGCATTGTATCACACTAATTATATATTATATAAAATCAGTAGTAGACTTCAACCTACAAGTTTGGGGGGACAAGTACTGTAGAGAAACCTATAAATGTTGTTCTAGAATTTCCAAAGTCTAGTTAGTAATAACATGGACAACAACCATATTTTTCAGAGGAAGGAAAAAGGGAGTAGTTCAAGATAAACCTTGAACTAGGGAATACCAATCAAGGATTATATAAGTCAACATTCTAGTAGAGAAATAAAAACAAAATAACTATGGTGACCATCACAACAACCATTGATGGCACTCTAAACACCTCAATAGCTAGCATTCATCATATCATGCATGGTCACATTATAGTTTGCTTTGTGGGATTGTAGATGAAGGGGTTATTTTGTTACCAATTAGGCAATTAAGTGTCAAGGGGTAATAGGTTAGGAGTTATGGATTGGTTTAGAATTTAAATAGGACAATGGGATAGAGGGTTCAATGTTTATTGGTTATTCAGTTAGTGATTTAGAGTGTCAGGGGCCAAGGGTTTCAACATACCTTCACAAACCACACACATATACTCTTATATTCTTCTCAATGAATATGTAAATTTTACTTTGACATTGTTTGTTTCTAGTTGAAGTATCATGTTGTTTTAGCCTTTTCTATGCAATAATTATTAATGTGGGATGAATTCCCACGTAGGATATTCCATAGTAATAATAGTTTGTAATAACTCACATGGTTAAAAACTATAAACCATGTTACTATCAAATTGAAGGAGGATGCAATCACATCAACAAAAACTTTACACCAAAGTATTGTTGAGTTTGGTTGAATTTGGTGACTATTGTTACCTTTCATAGAATAAAGCATCTCTACATATGTTGATGTTATGTATGTGTAATTTCGATTTTCATTGACAAATCGAATGACTTCCCATGTATAGGGATCAAACAATGACACTATATATAGGAAAAGAGTTGAGGAACATTGTAGGAGAAAATGTAAAGATAAAGCAATCAACAAAGTTGACATCAAAAAACCCTAGTGAGTTGTAATTGCATGCATTGTGATTATTATAAACATTGAAAAATATGTATTTATCTTATGAAGAGTTGCATTTCTAATTCTAATCGTTATTTACTATATTCTATTTTATGTTGAAAAAATGATTGATAAATAAAATTGGAGCATTTATAAAAAGTATAAAAAAAAAGAAATACCATACATAGATAATGATTATAGTTGTTTGGTGAAGCACGTAACAAGTTCCAAGGGTCTCAAACATAGTTACTCTGAGCAGGTTAGCCGTGGTATGATTTATCTTGAATTTTTCAATGAAAATTTAGAGAGTAATTGAATCCAATACACTATATTTTTCACGATACTCATGTGTTCTATGACATGCCTAATTACTTAATGTTTGAGAAAAAGGTGTAGAGATGACGACGAACATAGAACAAAATTTGTCTCCATAAAAGACAAAGAAGAGGATTTTGAGGATGGCTATATACAAGTTGATGGAAAAAAATAGGCTTTAAAATTTGGAAGTGGCATAATTTTCCATCGAGAAATTTTTGACACTGTCACTGGGGAGTGGTCAAAAGATTACCACAAACATTAGGCTAGGCTAAAATAAGTAATTCCAATAAAAAGGAGCATTATGGCATCTACATAGAAGGTTCCCAAATGTACTATTTAATGACAAATGGGACCTTTTAAACTATTAGGAGGATAAGACACCATATCAGCTTAATTATCTCTGCATTAGTATTCTTTTTAGTCACCCATATTTTTATTCCTTTACCTTTTATATTTCATTGTGTGTCATCATTGAATTTTATAGTTGACTTCATTTTATGTGGTTTTGAACAAATTTAGTGAGTACACCGGTAATCTCTCTCATAAATAAATAAAATAAAGACAATTATATGATGATAAAATTGTATTTAAAAAAATCCTTAGGGATTGGATAGAGGCTAAGACGATCATCAATGAGAAGGAGGCACATAAAGTGTACCCTTAAACACCATAACAAAAAGAAATAAAGGTATAAATAAAATATGCTGGAGGTTATTGATTCTGATATACTTTTAACTTGTTAGATTTCTTTGATGTAATATTTTAGTATCGTTGACCTAACCTTTTTGTATATATGTGGAACATTTGTAAACTTAATTATCTTATCTTATATTATCTACATGCATGAATAACACAAAGAAATAAAAAATTACAATTTCTTTCAGTCGATCTTAGAGGTTATTTATTAGAAGGCTCTTTGTAAGTTTATTAATATAATCCCATTTGTTTTGATAAGATACTAGATAAATATGTCATTATAAAATATAATAAACACAAAGATCTACATATTGTAAAATTGGTTACAACAACATTGTACATCATATCAATTATGCTTTGAATATCAAGAATCATAATGATGCCTTTGTATGTCTACTCCTCGTGCATGACAACTAGGGTTAAGCTCTATCTAGTTGTGGTTGTGATCTCTTGAGTCCTCATGAGTGTATCATGGTCATATTCCCTTACATTCCATTCCCTCCAACTTCAACCCCTTCATGAAATATGGATACTCATACCTCTATTTTCTATGCCATGTCAATGATGACCTCTCTCTCAATTCTTACATGTTCTCCATTTGTTTCTCCTTGATTTTGGATATTAGCTCCCTCTTTGTTCTTTATAGATTTTCTCAATGGTGTTGCAATTAAGCTCGATCCCAATCGTGTCTCCATTGGGTTGGTACATTGGTTTGTAAGGATTTAAAGGGTGTATTCAATGGTTTATTCCCCTCAACCCCTTGCCAAGTGTTTCATTCAAGGATTCCTATTGGGAATGTTACATTCTTTGCATGTAAATCGATTAGCAAAGTTGATAGTCAATTGGATTTAAAGGTGAAAAATGGTGGAAGACTGTTTGACCAATGGACCACAATAAGTTGACTGGTTAAAGGAAAATGATTGGTCGATAAGAAGTCAATGAAATGACCAAAGATCAATAGGTAATTGACCTAAGTTGACTATAACATAATAACTAAAACTGGTTATGAAGTTATGGATTTGTCATTAATGAGTAGTTGGTCTAGAAAATAACGGTTGTAAACACCCATTTTTGTTGAAATTTTGTAACTTCAAAGAATATTCTAAATGTATTTTACTAATGTGCCCCAAGGGAGATGTCTTATTCCTCTGTCAGGATGTTACTATTGTATTTGGTCATCATAGAGTCATGAGGTATAACCTCCATTGTAACAGTACCCTAATGAATATAATATAATATTTTTTTTGAATCTTTCTAGGTGAAGTTGAACTAGTCAGTTTGGTGGGGCCGATTTGTTAGGGTAAAAGTCAAGTGAAAGAAATAGTATAAATAGAGGAGATGTGTTCCTCACTAGAGCACACACTCACTTGCGTATAGCGCATAGGAGATAAAGAGAGACATATCTGCTGGGAGAAGGAGCACCTATTTGGGATCTCGTATTTGTAATTTTGATACATCTATATAGAGGAAGTTTTGTTGGGTTTTCTTCCCCATGAGGGTTTCCCAGGATAAATGTTTGCGTTCTTTTGTGTGGATGTGCTTGTTTATCTTTCAATGATCCTTTTTCTTATGGTTATGATGATCAATGTTATTATATATTGTATAATAATTAAAAAATTAACATGATATCATAGATACCTTGAAATAAGTCTTTGTGCAGTCGAAACACTACTACAACTACTGAAGATTAGGGTTTCGTGCTTGAAAACCCTAGAAGAAAAAAACTAGTCATGTTGGTACTTCCACTACAACTCAATATTGGAGAAGTATCAAGAGCTGAAACTTTTACAGGCCGAAGATGAAGTCTTGATATACCCTGTATAAATGTTTCAGCCTCAGATTCTATATACTATAGGATATATGATTCCTCCAGCTTAGGGTTCCAACCTCTCCCAGAATTAAAACTTAAACATGTGGCCTAGGGAGAATTGTTATATCTCGGGCTAGAAAGGTCCAAATGAAATTTCACAATATGTTGAAGATAGGGAACATACTTTAGTTTAGGTGTTAAACATTTCATACCCTGAAGGTGAAAAGCAGACACGTGGAAGTCCATACAAGTTCGTTATTTTGAACAGTATTGAAACAAGTCACGTTGGGAAACTTCCCATAAGTCCCACTTGGTGAAACCAATTTTAATCTAACCTATGGGGTTGGAAAGAAGACATGATAGGATACCTCATTAGAAGTTTCAGACCTAAAGGAGTAGGAATTTTGAAGATACAGCAAAAACAAGATCAGGAAATTATGTGGAAGAAATTGAAGAAAACTATGTCTTCCTGTTCCGGGAACTTCCCTCCACCGATCAGTTGAAAAAGGAGGATTATAAAAATCACCCTAGGAGGACACATATTTCTATGGAAGAATTTCCTCATTCTGTGTATTTTGAATTTTTGACCTAACACTGCTGCCGGGGGAAAACTATGGCGTCATATATTTTGCAATTTTATTCACAATTTTGGGAAAATGAGTATGTTACTTAGCTCGCCTTGAGGAGGTGCGTCTTTCTATCCAACCATATATGAAAGATACATAAGTTGAAAATTAAGGTTTCTATGTCAAACCCTAGGTCCACTAGAATCAGTCTTCCATAAAATCTTTCAATCTAGCATCAAGTTGAAGCAATCTCATTGGTAATTTCTATCCTCTCTATTTCCATTTGAGGTTCTCATTTTTATCATGATGACAAATAGTACCAATATTCTAAACAAGAATGAAGAATCCAATAACCTCTGAGCATGGAAGTATTGAGTCCTTCTCATACCTGAAGAAGCATGACCTAGAGAACTATGTCAAAGAAGAAGTTGCAGATCCAAAGGGAGATGAAGACAAAGCACAAGAAGGACTTAGTCAAATCCAAGAGGATTATTTCCACCTCCATTGGATCTACATGCAACACCCTTGTAGACTCCCAACGATATGTTCGGTACAATGAACAACCTGTACAAAGGAAATAATATCAACAGAAAGATGGCATTGAGGAACTGGCTGAAGAATGTGAAGATACAGAACTCAAACACCATGCAGTTCCACTTCACAAGGGTTTCCCAAACCAAAGAACAACTTGAAGAAGTCAAATAAACACATCATGCTCACACCAATGAAGATTCCTCAAGTGATGAGGAATGTGAATTCTACTGGTTCCCAAAATTAGTAGAAGGATCCAGGACATAAGGATCAAGAAGGAGTCTACCAAACAAACAAAAGATAAGTATTTTAATTGTCATTATTTAGTTGTGTTCAAGGAAATGTATTATGCATGATAGAATGGTTGCATTAATGACAATATACTACTAATATGCATGTTATGGGTAAGTATCTCATGGTTCTATACAACACTCCATTGCTACTTATCTAGAATGAAACCTCTTTGCTGACATATTGGAATTAGTGCGCAATCTCAATGATGTTATGGTAGAGATGGAAGGCATCTGGAAAGTTTTTGTGTGTATATGGTATATGGATGAATGTTGTATTAGCTAAAATAGTTGCATTATTATATCTTTATGCATAAGAATCTGTAAATATGAATATGTATTATGAAATGATGCAACTGGTGCATTTGAGTTGTAGGAAAGATTACGTGCATTCACCTACAAGAAAAGAAGGATGAGACTTGTTCTGAAGAACAAGTGATGATAGTTCAAGATCCAATCCAAAAAACATACATAAATATGAACCTGAATCTCCCAGGGTCAAAGACACTATGATGGAAGAAAGAGCTTCAAAAAAATATAAGAGATCGGTAGATCCACCTCGAGAGATGAATACCACCTTGGGCGCGAGAGATAATTCAAGATGAAGAAAAGTATGGCGAGACTTCCAACTAAAGTAAGAGGCATCAGATACACTCTATTTATGTGGCACAATTGAGTGGCAACATTGATACAGACCCTTCCAGCTATGAAATAAGCTATGATCAAAGAGTATCAGTTGATCATGGGGAATGATGTCTAGGATATGGTTCTGAGACCTGAAGGGAAGTTTGTAGTGTCTTCCATGTGGATCTACAAGATAAAGTATATAAAGAAAGGTTCGTGGTTTGTCTCAAAAATACGGAGTAGATTATGGCACGACATACTCCATTGACCAGACACACTTCTCCAATGAATCATAAGTATATATCGAGCAAAGAAACACATGTGCATAAAATACTTTGTACGAGCTCAGAAGACACCCATAGATAAGCACACCTACTTACATAAGGATATTGAAGATCACCTAGAGTGATGAATATCTTAACCTTTTCTACAAGGTTGAAGATGGAAACCTGTATAAGATAACAAGCTCACAAATGGGTGCAAGAGGAATTTTCCAACAAAGTTCAAGATAAAGGATCTTGGTAGCTAGTAACCTGCAATAGATACATAGAATATCAACAACAGAGGATTCTACCTGTCACTCCAATACTAAATGTTTCGATACATAGAGTACAAAATGCAGAGGGAAGATGAAACTCTGATTCAGGGGGAGTGACTGCATAAGACCTCAGGATGTTTGGGATCGGGTATTATCTCATGAAGAGGTTGAGTACATTGCAACATGTTCATCCTGTAGTGAAGAAATGTGGCTTCGCAAAGTATCTTGTGGAAATCTTAAGAATATTTGATATGTTGGATTGCAAAGCCATGGCTACCCCCATGGATACCAACCTGAATTTGTTATATGATGAATCATCATACTTAGTGGATGTGAATCAGTACATACATATTATTGGTTTGTTGATGTATTTGACGAATACTAGGCCAGATATATGCTTTGTTGTGAACACCCTGAGTCAGTATCTAGTTAAACCTAGACATGTTCAGCTGATAGTTGCAAAGCATGTGATGAGGTACCTGGAAGGTACGATAGACTTTGGACTATACTATGATGGAGATCATGACTACAGATTGTATGGATATACAGATTCAGATTGGGAAAGAAGTGCCGCAGACAGAAACATTAGAGGAAATTTGGGGTCTAAAATGGGCCTTATAAGAAAACGCGCCAACAATAAATTTTGTGAGTTGGAATTCAAGAAACAATAGAATTTCAATAAAATGAGTCAACCATAATGGTTGAATTGACATATTTGTCATAAAAGAAAACTACTTTTTTTTGTTCATATTTTTGACATATCTCCCTGTGTTTTTACTCCAATTTCAAGCGGGAAAGCTCGCTGGATGCAGAATTTAATTCCTCATCCAATGAGCTCTCCCGCTCAGAATTTGAGTAAAAAAATAGGGAGATATGTCAAAAATACAAACATAAAAAGTAGTTTTTTCATTCTTCCTCCAAAATTAATAACTATTATTTTATTATTTTCCTTAGGAGGCCCATTTTAGACCTCAAATTTCCTCTAATGGAGCACCTTAGGTGGATGTTATTGTCTGGGATATTCCATGATCTCATGGTTTAGCAAGAAACAATCCAATGTTGCTCTCATCATGGTTGAAGTAGAGTATATAACATCTTTTTTGCTAGTTGTGAAGCCACATGGCTTCAGAAGTTGATGTCAGGTCTATTTGATCTAGAGATGGATACCACACTGATTCTATGTGACAACTAGAGTTGCATAAAGATGACAGATAATTATATGTTCCATGATAGATCAAAGCACATAGAAAACTGATGTTTTTAGATAAGGGATATGGTACATAAGAGAGCTATAAAACTCCAATATGTGAGTACCAATGAGCAGGTTGTTGATGTGTTGACGAAACCTCTGTCTCGAGTAAAGTTTGAACACTTATGTGACAAGATTGGTGTAGTCCGAAAAGACTTTCCTCGCAAGGAGGAACAATGATGATGATATAGATCCTTCCTCGTAAGGATGAACATTGATGATGATGCTGAAGAATTTCCTCATAGGGAGGAACAATGATGATGATGCTAAATACTTTCCTTGTAGGGAGGAATAGTGATGATGATGCTGAAGACTTTCCTCGTAGGGAGGAACACTGATGATGATGCTGAAGACTTTCCTCGTAAGGAGGAATAGTAATGTTAATGTTACATACATTCCTTGCAAGAAGGAACGATGATTATATTAACCCTCCTTGAAAAGGGGGAGCAATTTAATGATATGAACCTCCCTGGAAAGGGGAGTTATGATGAGACTATCATTGATGATGGGATGGCAGTGATTTTCCAGTACAAAAGAGGCCAAGTGCGCCAGCAGATGCTGATGAGGTCTAACATTCACTTATGGACGATAGTATCCTCTTTTGAGGATGGTCTTGCAGACAATAACACTCTCTTAATGAGAGTAGTCCTATCCCTTACTAGCTGAGGATGGTTCTGTAGATGATACTCTCGCATGGAGAGTGTTCTAACTACATTCACTTGTAGATGCTATAGAAAATAAAACTCACTTGGGAGTGGTCCTAGATTTAACAAGTTGAGGATGGTCTACAATGAGTCCTGGACTTAGTTGTGGACGATAGGTCCAGAATTCAATTGTGGGCAAGATCTGCATTCAGTTGCAGATGATACTCTCGCATGGAGAGTGATCCTACATTCACTTGTAGATGTCGTAGAAAATAACACTCGCTTGGGAGTGGTCCTAGATCTAACAAACTAAGGATGGTATACGATGAGTCCTATATTCGGTTGCGGATGATGTTGTCTTGCATTCATTTGCGGACAGTATTTGCATTCGGTTGCAGACAATATGGTCATGCATTCATTTGCAGACGAGGTCTGAATTCATTTGTAGAGGATATGGTCCTGCATTCATTTGCGGGCGATCCAACTGTTTAATGATGTGGACCCTCCTCATTAAGAGGAAGTAGGCTGATGAGGATTCCATCATCGTTGGACTTATGTCCAAAAGTAATAGGGATTTATCATCCCAGAAAGAGATCATGTGTGATGCAGATTATGATGCTTATGACGATGTTATTGATCGAAATATCAAGCACAGATGCAGACGATGAAAGTATTGATCGAAAGATCAAGTATGATTACAGAAAATGATGCAAAGGATCGAGCGATCGATTGCTGCAAAGGATTGAGTGATCGAGTGTTGCAAAGGATCAAGTGATCGAGTGTTGCAAAGCATTAATTGATTGAGTGTTGTAAAGGATCGAGTGATTGAGTGTTGCTAAGGATTGAGTGATTGAGTGCTGCAAGAAGATGAAGATCAAAGTTCTATTGCAAAGGATCAAGTGATCGAATGCTGCAGAAGATCAAAGATGAATACTCGGTGTTGTAGAAGATGATGTTCCAGTATTGAATATGTTCGAGTTACTAATGATTGTTGAAAACTTTCTATGACGTATATATGTATCACCTTGATGATGTTGCAGATACTCTTTCTCTGTTGTAACTTTGAAGAATGTTCTAAATGTATTTTACTGATGTACCCCAAGTGAGATGTCTTATTCCTCCAAAAGGATGTTACTATTGTATTTGTTCATCATAGAGTCATGAGGTATAACCTCCATTGCAAGTCGGGTTAATAGTACCCTAATGAATATAAGTCAGACCAATCAGTTTGGTGGGGCTGACTTGTTCGGGTAAAAGTCAAGTGACGGAAAGAGTATAAATAGAGGAGTTGTGTTCCTCATTAGAACACACACTCACTTGTGTATAGCGCATAGGAGAGAGAGAGAGACATATATGTTGGGAGAAGGAGCACCTATTTGGGTTCTCGTCTTTGTACTTTTGATACACCTATATAAAGGAATTTTTGTTGGGTTGTCTTCCCCATGACGGTTTCCCTGGATAAATCTTTGCTTTCTTTTGTGTGGATGTGCTTGTCTATCTTTCAGTGATCCTTTTGCATATGGTTATGATGTTATGATGCTAAATGTTATTAGATCTTGTATAACCATTAAAAAATTAACAATTTTTTGAGTGTTTGATTAATAGATGAGCGGAAGCTCACTGGTTTGTTGGTTTTCCTCCAGGAGAGAGGTTTACAGGGTAATTTTTGTGTAATTTGTTGATGTTGTTGTAATGTCCCCGGTTTTGACCCTGTTTGCATGATGTATATATTGTATTTAATCGTGGTGAGGAGCTCAAGGCAAAAGCCCCACCATCGATTTGCTCGTGTGTGTGTTTTGGCAATAGGGATAGTTGCCGATGGTTTATAGTGCCATTTGGCACATTATAATTCGGCATCATGTAAATGCGTACATCAATTAAAAATAAAACCACAACCAGCTACGGTAGTGCAACATTGAATGAAAAGGGCATGGTTCCAAAGGATAAGGGTGTGGGGGATGTCAAACCTTGGTCTATGGGGGAAAAACCCATGTGTTACGACCTTGTGTGTTTGCCACCTTTCCTTGTCTCACCCAACCGTTTTGATGTCTTGATGGAGGTAGTTGGGGAAATTATTGTTTTGGGAGTGGGGTGGCAGGACTGTCAGTCCTTTGCCCACACGCCCACTCCACCCATGACTTTCCATTCACTCCACTCCATCCCAGTCAGTTCACCTTCACGGCGACATCTGTTGAGGTTCACGCAGAGCAGCGGTCGGTCATGCTCACGCGCAGAGCCGTGGCCTGTGCATCTTCCTCACGCAGAGGTGGGTGTTGTTTTCCCTCACGTGCTGGTCGGCTCATCCTCATGCACAGAGAGTTGTTCGCTCTCACGCAGGAAGTTGGCCTGGTTTTCATTCTCACGGTTGTGGTCTGTGGAAGTTTCCCCTTCACGTAGGGAGTGTAGTCTTCCTCACGCACAGATTGGGAGACTGTAATTTCTTCCCAACGCGGTCTGGGTAAGCCTTTCTCCAGCGACTTCGACTGTGTAACCGGGGCTGTCGTTTTCCCCACGTTGCTGGTAATGTATGATGTTATGTTTTTGGGATTGTTGTTTTCCCATGCTGGGAGTGGTATTTGTTGTTATGCTTGGGGGTTGTCTATTGTGGTCTGCATGAAGTCTCCCATGGATGGGGAGTGCTATCATCATCCCTTGTGGACTGTGGAGCGTTGCTATCATCCATGGTGGGGTTGTGGTTGTTGGTGCACCCTGGTTTGGGTTGTTGTTGAGTTGTTTTAGCCACGTTAGGGCCAAGAACAACTCTGATTTGCCCTGTGGGCTTGAGCTGTGTCTCATTTTGGTTTGGGGTTGCCACCCTGTTGTTTATGCCTTCATCACAGAGCTGTGAATGAATTCTTTTGCTGCTGGTATGCAGTGTTTGTCCCTTGGACTGTGCTGGCTTGGCCGATTGTGGAAGGCCCGATAAACCCAGCTGTGATGGTTTGACTGATTTGGTCCCTTGGCTAGGTGTAAGCCTGTATTGCCCCTTAGTCCTTGAGGAATCATGCCCAGCTTGGGGGTGGCAGCATTGCTGAGAGATTGATGAGCAAGCTGGCCTATGGTTGGGTGGAACGTTGCAGCGACGTAGCTGGTTGCAGGATTCTTCATCAAAAGATAAGTACTGCTGTTACTTCATCTCTGCAATTATATCTATTGTTCTATGAATTGTAATGAACATGTTGAATGCTGGAATTGTATGTGTGTTTGCTTCCGCTGTATGATTGAAGAATTATGCATTTGTGTATGCTTGTATGTTTAGCATTCCTGTTATGTTTAAGTTTCTTTAATTTCAGCATTGATCTCTTTTGTTTATGTTCATGGGGTTGTTTCCCCGTATGCTTGGTGTTCGTCGCGTCCTCTTCGCCGGTCTGAGGGATGGGGACGTGACAGTTGTTGAGTGTCATTGTCTTATGTGAATGTGTTTAACTATATGAATCAATTTGCAAACATGTTGTAATCGGTATTAGACCCAACACTTCCTTCAAAGATGTTGTTTAAAACAATGGTGGCATTGGTCCTCTTCTTCATAATCGATTCATGGTTCAAGAGGTTTTGGCCATGTCTCTCCACATTGTATTGGATGTGGTTGATAAAGTTGTATTCTACAATATGAGTGGTATTATTTGTCAATTAAATGTATTTATCCCAGTCTTTCAAAACCTCCACAAGTGAATCTTGAGGAATGGAAGCCATTAATTAAAGAAGTTGCTTTCATTTATCCTTATGCAAAGGGATTCTTCTTAGTCAAGTTGTGACTTGGCCAAAAACAAAGACCTAATCCTAAACTTGGGACCTTGCTTCTAGGGTGATTTCATATTATGCATGAAAAAGAAGCATGGAAGACACTTATTAATAAGAAAAAACCTACTTCGGTGACACAACCAATAATGACAAGAAATCAACAACATAATTTAATCTAGCCATATATTATTTATGTATTCCTTTACTATGGTGATTTGTCAATAAATATACTTGGTTAGTTATAGTAAGAATTGTTTTAGACTCTTGAAAATTATGAGCAACCTCTTTCATCCATATAATGTTTTAGACCTATGAATTGCTTTGTACTAGTTGTTTGGCATTTCCACATCCCTCTTTTTTATAACATAAATGTTGACTATTTATGTGAAAATGTGTTGAGTCTTTGTCATTATTAAATTTGGTTTTCTCTTATTGCATACACTTAAAATATATCGATGATGCAACTAAAGAAGAAATAAAATATGCCTTGAGGAATGGTTATGAAATAATGGTGAAAGTTTTATAGCCCTTGCTTTAGGTAATTAATCGTTAATTGTGTTTATTTTTCAACTTATATATATAGTTGGAATTATTCATTTATTAATTGAAACATATTATATTCTTCTTTGTCGGTGATGATGACATTGAGTCAAAGGAAGCAATGAGTATTAACAACTTTTTAAACTATATGCTTTTATTACATCTTTAAATGCCAAGGTTTTTTTTTGTTTTATTAAACTCGTGCTCGCTCTTTCATTAAGTTTTTGGATAAGGAGGCTTCAAAAACGAGGAACTATCAAAAGCTCAATCAACTTTTTATGTCAAGTTTATTTCATTTCCTTATATGTTTAAATATTTTCATGATAATTAAATGGTTTTTTTACGATTTAATTTAAAATTTCATCATTGTGTTTATATATACATGGTTTATTGAATGCTAGTGGAGTACAATAAATGTATGCTAATGGTAAATTTTATTAATATTTAAATATTATTAAAAAATAATTACAAAACAATAACAATAATAATAATGATAAAAATATATATAATTAACAATAGTTATATTAATAAAATAAATAAATAAATATTAAATAACTAGTAATAATTAAATTGATAATGATTATTATTAAATTAATAAAAATAATATGTTAATTAGGTTTAACCTAAGTGGTTGTGCATTGAGTATATTATTGTAACATCTTTGAGCCTTATTGTTGACTTGGCCGTGTTCCTTAAAGAAACCATTCTCAAAATGAGAGAAAGTGCTTGGGAGTTTGCCCCAAAATATTTGCCAAGAATAAAATTAATTAATTAATAATAGTACTTAAATTATTAATATATTTAAATTAATAGAATTAATTAAATATTTTTTCCCACCTCTTACATTGGGGCATAATACAATCAAGAACTTTGAGAGATACTAGAAGCTTAAAAGAACAAAGCAAGTGGCACTTAGAGATTACTCAATGGCATGTTTGAGTCTTAATCTTGCTTATGGGATGATATTTTTTGCCAAGTTATTTTATTGCCTTTGCAATTTGTAGAGCTGTACACTTGCCATGCCTTATCGACAAAAATCAAATATTATTTTATGTATTTGATGTAAGGCTATGGTAATTCCAAAATTTGTAAGACAATGTTATGGATCAGGACTACAACTTTTTCTAATACAAATTTGACAATTTATATATAAATAAATAACAATAACAAAATAATTAACAAGCCAAATTAACAACAAAGTTGCTTATAATTTAATAATTTAGAAAGGTTTTAATTTAATAGTTATACATAATCCAAAGTTAAAAGTAAAATAGCTATAAAACATTTAAAACTTGTAACAATGTATTATTTTATGCATATTCTAAAAACAAAAGAAATGCAAATGGTAATTATAATTTAATACCAAGTTACACTTCATTGAACTAAATATGTTACAATTACCTTAATGTTAAACTTACTAAATAATCATTATAATATGGATGACATTAATTATAACTTTGTGTATAGAAAATAACTTCACAATAATTTTTTGGGATTACAAGTTATTAAGTTTAAAAAGCACCATATCTATTATGTAAAAATGAAAACTAATAAATCTATCATATAGGTATGAACATTCACAAGTCTACATTTCTAATTTATTGTGTATTTTAGAAAGTTTTTAATTGTTTTAAGTTGACATCAAAAAAGATCTCCAATAAACAAACACATAATTATAATTATTATTTAATTATTTCTGAATAATTAGTAAGATATTTAAGAATAAAATGAGATATATTGATATTGTTATTTTCAAGTGCCAAGTTATTTTCTTCAATGATAATAGCCTTAATAAAAATCTAGTTTTTAATTTATTCTAAGAGATCATTTTATTAGGATAATTTTTATAGAAATTTAAGTCAACGAAATTTGTTTTTTAAATATTGTGAATAGCATTTCTGGTAAAGCTATCAGCCTAAACCAGTGCCTAACTTAAAAAAATAACACTAAATAACTTCATAAATTAATCTTTTAAAATAACAATATTATTAATAACACTCAAAATAATTATTAATACAATTCTAAACTTCAATGATCTTTCAATTCTAAAATTATAATAACCTAATTCAAATAAACATCACATATCAACCCTATAGCAATATTACATCATATATCAACCCTGTACCAATATTCTATTATTAATATGAAGAACTCCTAAGTGTTAAGAACTACCATTCCAAATTGACGGCGGCCTCGGTGAAATTTGAAATCTGAAGAATATATGTACATAAAGTAAATTTTTCAAATGTTTTATTTATATTAAAAACAAATAGTATGTGTTTTCTCCCTGCAGTTTCAGGGAATTAATGGAGCACACAGTTTAATAAGTGTTTATAGGAGTCATGAATGTTTATAAATTTCTTACAATATTACTATATTGTATTTAATATCAATTTTCACAGATAATGTATAAAAAATAATATTTCGATATTTTTAATTTTATTTATGTTGTTCATAAGCATTAAACTATATTGTATTTAATACCAAATTTTACAAGTAACGTATAATTATAATTAATTTCAGTATTTTTAATTTTATTCATGTTATTATTCATAAGCATTAAGCATTTCATATGATATTACTATATTATATTTAATACAGGTTTTTACATAATACTAAATTTTTTATATATTTTAATATTTTTTATTTAATTTAAAAAAAATATATGTTATATGTACTTTTAAACTAATCAGATAAGAAATAAATATATTGATAATAAATAAAATTTTATTATTTTAAAAGTTCAAATGTTAAACATTGAATAAAGAAATTTATTTTTGCAAATTAATACACAGTTAAATATGCTTGACCATAAAACAATTGCTATATACATGCCATGATAGATATAATAATACATACAGCTTAACTTTGACACTAACACAACACAATTTGACACACAAGTGTAATTGTAATATGATGCAAATTTAAAGTAATATAATAACCAAACAAGACCTAAATTATCTTGATGCAATTACCACACAATGATGTCATGTGTAGTTCAATTATGTTTTAACAAAACTCTTCATGATGATGTAAAAGATGACGCCAAAGTAGTGAATTCTAGTAGAGAAATTCATGAAAGGTACATAAATTTTCCTTTACTTTTAGCTCATCACTCAATGGTATCTATCATAGAATTTTGGTTTTGTCTAGTATGTCAAAATTTCTTGATGCCCTTGGCAAACCCCAGGTTGTAGGTATCGAGGACTCCCCACCCTAACCCTTTTTTTTTTATCTTGACCTTGAATATTTGGTGTAGATTGAGCCTAATGTTATTGCCACCATTAGATGTACCATAGTCCTTTTATTGATTTCTCTAATCATTGTTTTCAAATCACTTATGTGTGAATGATCAACGCGATATCATTGTTTGGATTACTACATATTGATTCATGGAATAAGGTTGATTGAATTTCCTCTTGATGGTGATCTTGTTCTAAAGTTATTTGGATGTTTTAAATGACTTAGTGATTTGATTTGAGTTGAGTAATTCTTAGAATAATCTTGTATGGAATAGTCTGTTTGTGAATGTTTGTTTTTCATTTTCTATTGACAATATAATGTCTTACTTTTCAATTGAGATTATTTAGTGTATATATATGCAAAAATCATATGCAAAGTTTTTGAAAGCATTAAATAGTTAAATGCTTATAGCCATAATGTTTCAACCTCAAATGTTTAATTAATATTCACTAACATTAAATTTGATTACTTATTATATGAAATGCATTGAGTAAGCATATGTGTTTATTATTAGTTATTATTAATTAATGTGCATACCTTGTTATTCTTGATTATTTGAGATAAGTAAATGCAAAATAACATTTTTATTGCCAAAAATGTCATTTCCATTGAATTAAACCAACATATATCCATTTTAAACGGGTCTATTAAGCATTGAGAGTGATCCAATTTATCTAGATGTAATTTTATTCTTGATATGTAAAAAAATTAAGATAAAAAAAAATGTACACCTCAAGAAATTGGATCCCTCTCTATCATTAATAGATCTGAATTTAAGATAAATCTATGTTGGTTTTAATTTTTTTTATTTTATGAGCAGAGATTATTATTTGTAATTACTTTTTGTTTTTGGGAACCTGACTGCACTCCCCCATACTGGCCTGGGCCTAGAGAACCTCACAACTCTCGAAGCAATGATGAGGAAAGCCATAAATAAAGCAATCAAAGTTAAAAATAAGATAAACCATTTAAGAAAAAGGTAAGATTAATTAATTAGTTAGTTATTCATTGCCTAATTAACTTTTTCTGAGTTTATTTTTGGAAAGTAATCAAAATTTCAAGTAAGCATTAAACCAATTTGAGATTGGACAGAAAAAAATGTTTTCCCTCTATTAAATTAATTTTGGCAACTTTAGAAAGTTGTTTTATTATTGTGGAAACATATACTTTTTTAGTAGCTTATTGGAGAGGGAGAAAACCTTGTGTTACACCAAGATTCATGGGAGATCCATTTGCACATTTTTCTCTCAGCATTTTCCTTTTTGTAGTTTCAACAAAGATTCATGATGCTAAAACAAGGGGAAGGAGATTGAATTTTATTGTTCTTTGAGATATCAAAATTATCTTAAGGTCTAATAATGGTGGATTACAAATTTTCAACAAATTATAGGCTATTTTATTTTTGGAACAATTCTCAATGCACGATTTTGGGCCATACAACAATGATATATCATAGTTCTTTAGAATTAAAAGTTGTTCACAATTATGAGTTTTATCACCCCAACAATTTTGGGCAAATTATGGGAAATTTAGTTTTTGGCTTGTTCATGGATCTCATTTAAGAGGTTATGATGATGGTCACCGCAGAAATGAGAGGTTAATGGTGATGCTCACATCCATGGAAATGAGTTTCTACAACCATGGACCTATATTGCTACAACCATGGACTCCATGATGCAAAGTTCTTTTTCACTAGGGAAGCCCCAATGGTTTATTTTCAATCCTTCTCACATTCTTTCACACCATATTTGATGAAGGAGCCTCCAAGTGAAGAGAATGAGTTTGTTAATTTTTAGATGAGTTAACTTCTTTCTTTTTTGTTTCCAACTTTAACTCCATAAACACAATCAATCACTTCAAGATGCAAATGGATTTCTCTATCAAATTATTTACCTCAAGCATCCTTTCAAAGCGATTTTTTATTTTTATTTTTGAAGGTTTAGTAGCTTAATGTAGTTTCTATGATTAGAAACCAGACTTCCTTGAGAGGAATCATTGGATCGATAAGGAAAACACAAATTTATTCCAAGTGATTTTCCTTAAGCATATTTTTGGACCAATTTTTCTTTTTCTGGAGTTTTGACTTTTCCCTTTAACTTGTCTTTTTTTCAAGATTAACCTCGAAGGAAAAATTAATCTTCGTCCTTCCATGTATGCTTCCTTCTTAATAAATTTCTCTCACTCTCACTTACTAAGCAATTTGAGCTATTTTTGACAAGTGTAGTATAGAATTTTACTACTATTCTTTTTTAGAATCTCCCTCGAGGAAATCACTTAACTCACCTTACAATCACCATTATTTACTTACCAAATTCCCTTACCCTTCCTAACTAAGTGATATGGTGTTTTGGGGAAGTTGACATCTCTTTATAAAAGTCATATGGTTGGACAGAGCATCCGTTAAGACAAATTGCCCAGTGCAAAGGTAAGAAAACTCATTGTACCAAGTGATTGCCATTTAAGGCTTCATACTAGTCATTTTCATATTTTGGGTAAATGCGCATGCTATCTTTAATTGTATTTCTAGAAAAAGGTTTCACCTAGACAAATCGCTCATTAAGAGACCAATATGCAATTTATTCCAAATGATTGGGCTTTTGCATTGTTACAAAGCAATTTTCTTACTTGTTGCTTGATTTTCTTATAGGATGAGCATGGGTGCCAAGAAATTTCAGTATATCTAGTATATCTAAGCTCACAATTTCTTATATTCATATTTACTTTTCCTTACTCAATACAACCTTCTTTATTACATTTTTTTATAAGTTGATTTTGTTTTTTACTTTATTTTTTAATGATGTACATAAGTGAGTTGTTTGGAGTCAATGTGGAACACTAGTTGATTTCTAGTAAAAATACGAGTATGGAATCATACTCCTCTTACTCATCTGCATATAAATCAACTTATTTCCATGAAAACTTGGTTACCAATTCACGACTACCATATTTTATAAAAAAATCAATGGGAATTTATTAAAAAGAATGTTAAGTGACAATAAAAAAAAATTTGGTGAATACATATTGTTTCCCTTTCCACAAGAGAATGAAGGAATATGAAAGGATGTCATTGTGCACTCGTCGGAGGGAAAAAAATCTCACGCTTCTCTTATTCATCAACTCCATTGTTGTTATTTTTAATTATTTTCTATCAACTGACCATTTACCCTCATTAACCAGTTATGCTTGGTTTTATTTTCTAGGATTCATTTGATGAGTTATCAAGGATTCCAAGGTATTGTGTTATCCTTTACATGATAAGTATCATAATCCAAATATGATGTTATGTTAGTATCATATTCTTAGTAAGGGTTTTTAGCGTAGAAAATCCATGAAAAAAAGGATTTACCAATGGAGATGAAGAAGAATAAAAGTAAGATTGGAATGCCAATGTGATCTTACTCAAGTGCAAGAAGCAAGAGGGCATTCCAAACTAAAGCAAACAAAAGTTTATTACCCAATTCAAGGAAAATCCATTTTTTAAGCAAGATCCATGCCCAAAGAAGAATCAAGTAAAGTAGGTGGTGATACTACTTCCAACTAAGAAACTAATGCAAACATAACATAATTCCCAGCCAACTCTAAATGCAAGTAATGTTAAAAAACAAAGCACTAGAAATATGAATGGATGTCATCAATAGTTGAGAGTTTTCTTTGATAGGCCTCACTTGTGAGAGCAATGTTGCAATTTCTTAATTTATGGAATAATTATTCTTGCAACTAGTTTGAATAGTCAAAGAGAGAATAAGATGAAGTTTTTAATAAGTTAAGAACTAAAGGCTCAAGATTCATATAGGGTAGCTTAAGAGTCCTCTAGAATCTCAAGAGCCATCTAGGATTTTTGAAGAGTCACGAAGTTGGAAGGCCAGGTATTACAAACTAAAATTACAAATAGAACTATTTCCTCCAAGAAAATGTTATATTTTTGGCATTATAAGATATCTTCATATGCCAATAAAGAGACAACCATTAGCGAGTTGTTCATACTCTTGGAAATTGTTGTTGTGGGTGGATTAATTACTTCGTTATTGGTATAATTTATCATGGACTATTCTCTTGGTTATCCTTGATTTCCACTTACATTATTACTTTATAACCTCTTATTTTAAATATGAAGTTTATTGGAAGAATTGGACTATTCTCTATTAATTAACCTTCATGGCTATTCATATACATTTAAAGTGAACTAATCTCTCTTTTGTCACATGAATAATATTTTTTTTCATTTCATTTCTTTGTTGGTCTATGGTAGGGAGTTTCAAAATAGCTTATAGATGATTCTTGGTTGCTCAAAAAATCTATTGATATGTATGATTTAGTTATGAGTTATATTTTCTATCATTGAATATCCAGCCACGTATAATCTCAACTCAATTACTAATTTCTTTTTGATAGGGAAGTTCTCTTAGCAATTAAAAAATCCCAAATCATGAGGGAGTTGGGGAGTTCTAATTAATGTTCAATTTTGATAATAGTGGTGGACTATTCTCCTTGTTATAAACTTCATTTCCAAAGCTTTTCATTTTTCTTCTTTAATTGGGATATAGTTAGTTGTAGTTTGCATATTGCATCTATTGCATTGCATTCTTATATTTACTCCATACTCACTCACATCCTTCCATTTTATTTAATTAGTTTAGAATGGAGAGCATAATAGAATATCTTACCTTGTATACAACAACAAGGCCATAACCAATGGACTTTCCATTTCAATGGTGTGAGGGCTAAGTGGACCATTTATTTGGGTAAGCCTATGTGGTTGACAGGGTAAAAAACCCATTCCAATGCTTCCCTAGAAATATGCCTATTCCTGGAAGGTTTTTATCATCCATGGGTTGAGAGGAATATGTAGGAGATGCACCCAAACAAGAACAAATATTAGGAATTCTTCCTTTGGGTCGAAGTCAAGAGACCACCTTTCGAGGTATAAGCTACAAGATAGTATGGACTAGGGCAATTGCAAAATACAAAGTCCAAGTCTCCTTTAAACTAAAAATGGAAGGCATACAATCCTTTTCCACAATAGTATAAGTGAGCATATTATTTGATATGTGAGATCCATTTCTGCTAGATATGTCCCTCAAGAGTTTTTGCATAGATATAAGCCCCTATAATTTTTTCCACAAGAATTTGATTTGCATAAACCAAGGCTTTTCACTTTGGAATATCCAAAAAGACTTTTAGCTTGGGATATGATCCATATTATTTGTGAATCTACTTAAAGGATTAATCATTGGTTCTTTTCTTTATTTCTTGATGTTATTGCAAACTTCCTAAAGGTTGTCATGGTAATATTAAACATTGGACAAAGAGGAGGAAAAACAATATGACAAGATGGAGGGAGGATGACCCCTACTTTAGGATGCCATGGGTTTCGAGAGCCAATTATATGTAAAGGGAAGGAAAACCCAGTAGTATGATGAAACATAGACATGTATAAATACCTCATGTACATATCATATATTTACACTACCGTTTATAATGGTTGATGATTCAAAGTCCCTTATTCCCTTGCAAATTAAAAGACAATGATTATAATTCTAACTTGATAAAAGATGTTACATTTTAGAAAGAATTAGTGTGGAATTAGTGTGGTTTTGATCTGTATTCAATAAATTCAACAATAAGAATACATAGAATGTGAAATTGCTCATTTTAGTGGCTCACCAATGATTAAAGGCCCCAAATTATTTTACAATTTATATAAGTTTGTGTACCTCCCTACTAAACAAAGAGGAGTATTAACATAAAAAGACACCATAAGGATACATAGTTGTAGATAAGGTAAGATACAATAATTTCATTGATGTCCAACAAATGACCACAAAAGTAGGTCAATGGGACTATTGAGTACAATAGTGTAGACACATAGTGGGAACAAAAAAAGTGGCTCCTAAAGAAAGCAAGATGAAAAGAGTAAAATAAATTAAAGCATTTCTCTAAGTTATGATAAATTGAACACAATCACTAAGTTGGGAGAAACAAAGCATTGATAGAGGAAAATATATTTTGGACAAATTGACCCTATATCTATAATAAAAATAATCCAAGCATGTCATGATCCTTCCACTTTCACTCCCCTAACATTTGAGACCTAATGGAGGAAATTCCAGGTGTAATGCTACATATAACAAGAATTTGAAGATAATATTGGCTGTGCACTATGTTGTTGCCTATACAAGATTAATTGCTAGAGAGATATCATGTAACATAACATAGATAAGAATCAAAAGTTAAAGGTGGTTGACAAGGTATGATTTGAGATAATTGATCATGTTAATATGAGAGTGAGGGAGGATTCTATAACTTTAGCTCGGGGACTTGTACCTCAAAATCAAATTTTAGATTGGAAAATATTTTGGTGTACATAATACCTTATAAACCATCTCCATATCATAGTTTCTATGCATATAAAGTTATTCACAACACGCACTCAACCACTTTTGTCTCACAACTTTTGTGTATGTGGGTTTTTTCACAACACACACCCAACAATGATCTTACACACCCACACAATCGAGAAAGAGAAGCATTAATGTGGAACGTGATGGGTTACGAAATTAACTATTGTTTAATTTTATGAGTACAATTTAATTTTTCAATATTATTATGTTATCTTCGAGGTGTTGTGCATTTTATATGAAAATACAAGGTCCCTAGCTACTCATATGTGTTAGGTTAAATATTGTGTAATGTTGTGTAATATAGTATTCAACTACTAAGGCAACTAATAATTCCTTGGCATTAATAACCAACATAAATACTGATTAGACACTAGCTAAATAATCCATTCTATAGAAACCATTCAAATAAAATAACAATAAAATGCTAATCATTCATTCAAAAATTGTTGAATCTAACAATGCCGAGAAAATCAAAATCATAACAAGACTAGAAGGGAAAAATATTTTTGAAGTAAACAAGACAAGAAACCATGGTTATAGAAAATGCAATCACAGATTACAATTCAACATGAAAAAATACACAAGTGACACATTCATTAGCTCACATCCTTGAGTTATCCCTTTCTCAAAGAGTGATGAATCCCTAAACCAAAATGCTAACTCAAATCTATTGTAATAGTTTCTTAATTAATTAAAATATTTGAGTTACAAACATTATGCATCTCATGGCTTGGATACTACTATACTAAGTGTTAGGGTCCTACCCTAGCCCTGTTACTTTATAAGTGTACAAGGCCGTAAGGCCCATCAGATAATTAGTGGATAGTTACTTAATGAAAAAAGGCCCTCTTTATTAAATAAATGTCCCTAGATGGTTGACCCTCATTAATAGTGAGGCCACAAGTAGTTACAACTTTGGTTATTGAAACATTATGTATAAACTAGTAAGATATGTCATGTAGTCAAGAATTGTCATAGTATTTGGACCTTTTCTCTTAGAGGTTTCCCCCTTGAACAGGTAAGCAAGCATAGCTATCTATTTTAACTATTCTCTCTTTTATTCTTTTTTTCTATGGATTTATGGGCTTAAACATATTACAAATGGTATCAAATATCTTCTTGGGACAAAGGGGAAGAATTTTCTAGGATTTGGCTCTTTCAAACGAGTCATCTTGGAATTTTCACTCCAAATATTTTTCTACACCATTGCAGAATCTAAAATTTGCAAGGTATAACAAAGACATATGAAGGTGACTTTTTTCTTAATTTCAGTTTCTAGGTCACTATACTTTTGAGATATACTATATCAAAGTTAAGGGAGATTTTCCTAGGGTTTGGTTGTTTCAAATGTCATCTTGGCATTTTCGATCTGGTTTTTTATGCAATGTTTTAGGGCCCAAAATTGACAGGGTACTGAAAGGACATAGGGAAGTAACTTGTGTCCAAATTTTAGCTTTTATTCACCATCCTTTAAAATATACACCTTGTTTAAGTTAGAAATTTGAATGGCACAATAACTAGCCTTAAACAAGTGTTCTGGATAAAACTGTTATATCTAAAGTTTTAAAAATTCAAATTGAGTGCCATTGGTTGTATTGGAAAGAAGAAGAACCATAGTACTTTTGATAATAATTTCATACTTGGAACTTAAAAATTGGATGCATGGTAGGCCATACAAGTTCGAACTTCCAAGAAGTCCAAAATCGACAAGTTTTGGAAGATTTCCCTATTTTTTTTGGCATGTTTCAATTAAGTGAAACATGTGACATTATAGAGTATAAATATCATACTATTGAAGAAAAAAAAATTATATTCAGAGGTGCAAACATTTCATACTTAAATATTCCTCCAAATTGTTTCCAAATTAGTGTTTACAAGGAGTTGTGCTTATTTATAAATTTTGGTCGCAAACCCTACTTTGAAAAGAAAAATATTTTCCAATAATTGTAGATCTCTTTCTGGGATTAGTGAGCTCAATTTTTTATATTTTTTTAGAGATATGTTCTATGTCTTTAAATAACACAAATATCTAGCATTCAATGGGTAAACCTATGGTTGGGAAAGCATACACGCATAAAATACAAGAGTACTTAAGCCACCTTGTTGTGCACCCTTGTAGCCTCTGTTGGTACCCCTTCAAGTAGCATCGAATCAGACAACACCTATATACATAATTTAACTTCTATGTGTTCTTGGGTATATTGAAACTCCCCTAGGTATACCTAGAACTAGATTTAGATAAAACCGATCGATCATCTTGTTTCTATAGTAGACCAATAACAAGACTCTAGAATATCACTCTCTAATACATGGGTATTCGATTAGTGTGGCTAAGGGAATGGTTGAGACTCCTTAGTTAGTATCATAAGATATTGGTTTGAGTATTATTGTTAGAACTTGCACATATATTAGAGAGCTATAGAACTTGATGCTCCCTTATCCTTAGGACCTAATAGATCCCACCTATGGTGGAACCCTATCAATCACCTCACACCAACAACTCAAACAATATGACCACACAATCTACTACTGGTAGGTTAGACAACCTATAAGTTCAACACATAGATATCAATGACCAAATTTAACACATTCAATGGACCATCAACAATTTTAATCAAACACGGGATAAGAAGTTCAAAATTAGACCAATGGGAGAAGATATTGGATGAGAAGTTGACACATTTGACAATTATTCTATGCATGTATAATAACATGGGAATACGCAAAACTGTGAGGCATACCAGGAAGAAACTTCTCAGTCAAGACTATTTATCCAACAATAACCCCCTTTGGTTCCTCATAGCAATAAACCACACTCTATGGATAATAACACCTAGAGTTGTCTTCCTAAAGTCTACTTGAACAATTTTGATGGTTCTATCCCACCAGGATGGATCACTCAAATGGAACATTACTTCACCCTTCATGCTAATACCGATGACATGATGAAACTTAAGGTGGGAGTCTTGTATGTGGATTTGGAATGATGGAAATGGTGGGAGTGGCATAAAAAGTCTTATGGGTTACATTTATTGGAGTATATTTGTTAAAACTCTCCATGCATGTTATGAATGATATCTTCACTATTTGAGGTGATTTACCAAGTTACACCAAACAAGCTCATCCATAGACTTTATCTCAACCTTTAAGTAATTAGCCATCTATACAGAGAACTTAATGTTGGGTTAATATTGACTCGGGCATGGAGCAAGCTAACCAAAATTTGTTATTGATGTTGTGAAACCATGGTATTGGGAAAACTGTTTATTTTCCTAAGGTATTCTTGTGATCAAAGCCTATAAAGAGGCTAGGCATACTCTATAGTATGATGTACTAACTCACTGGTGGTCAAGGGTACAACCATGGCAGTAGAGCCATCTGACTATATTGGACAGATTTGGCCAAGGGGCATAATGAAGATCTTCTGTTGATTTTACCCAATTAAGGGTTTCCAGGATAAAATCATGGTGTCTATCATGTGCATGTTTTATGGTTTGTTTTATTGTTCTATATTTTTTGTGCATAATTATGTTTGTTTCATTACATAACTAACTTATGGTATCAAATATTGGTAGATACTCACTCTCCAACAACATCATAAATGATTAAGTATATGTTACTTGGATCTACATGGTAGAATGTAGATTGAGTCATTGTTATATGAGATCGGTAGGAAGCTTTTCAATCGGCTAGATTTGCATGGTGGAGTGTGAATCAACGTGGGTGGATCCATTGGCATGATGGGTCGGCATGAGAATCAACAAAAGTGCTAGATATGCGGTTTTCTAAAGAAAAATGGAGTATATACAAATATATTTTCCAACATATTAGAACATGTATGTTTCTAAGTATTCTCTATTTTTTAGGATAGATTCGAATCTAAGAATAAACGGGTGGTTCTTGAAAGTTATGGTATAGGGGAAGGGTCCCACTGTTAGGATTATTAATCCTCCCTTGTCCAATTTGGTCATATGTCTAAATCAGGAGTCATGTCTAAATCAGGAGTCCATCCAGTATATTTTTAGTCACTGGCACCATTGGGTCCACTTGGCCTAATTGGGGAACATGTTCCAGTTACTAAAGGGTGGGGAACACTAATTGAGGCCTACTACCACTGATTGCACTTGCATGCATCAGTTTAGAAGCATCCTGGATCAATTCCTACAATTTAGGAGCTACTGGGAGTGCCGATACCAACCTTCATCAGTTGAATTCAGTTAGTGAATAGTCAAGCTGAGTTAGGAATCAGTTACATTCAGTTCTAGTCCTCTACATTCAGTTAGCACTAGGTTTGCATGGCTGCATGCACGAGAGGCACATTTCTCACCTACCACGGTCAGTTAGCCTCAGTCAACACTGAATTAGACACTCGAGTTGTGTTTTAGAACTTTGTTGAACTCCGGTAATAGTTTAGACAAGGTCAGTTAACTATTGAGTCCTCCAACATTGATTTAGACAAGGTCTTAGTTACCTACAGTCAAGTAGAGTCTAATCAATTCGAATTTCCTCATGTGGATTCAAATTGCATGTGGCTATTTAAACCAGTGTACTTCATTGTAATTATTATCTAATTACTCTTTGATTAATGAAAAGCATTCACAGCTGCAAGCCATTTTTGCATTGTTTCATTTTTCAATAACTGAGTAAATTGTGTGATCTATATTGTGAGTTGTGTGTTTGTCCACAGATCTATGTGCTCAATTTAATATGGTATTAGAGCCTTAGTGGACAAGGCACTTCTCCTCCTTAGATCTCCTACTGGATCATTTTTGAGCAAAATTACTCCTTCCAGCTCTGCACCAGAAGTAGAAGGTTTACCACTTAATACCCCAAGTTAAGGAATTGTTGATCAAGCTTGATCAACTATGTTGGGTGTGATGAAAACCCAAAATGTGCAGGCTATTGAACTTACTTTGCTCCTTTTTCTTTTGCAGGTACAACTTCGAAATGGATTCATCAGATCCTCTTCTCACCCTATTCACAAACTATTCAGAATGGAAGAAGAAGATGATTGCATCTCTAATGAGACGAGGTCTCTATGGGGTGTCTATTGGACTCGGTGAAGAGTGTTTTAGTGAGAATTATTGGCTGAATGAATGTGATTCCGCTTTCGGAACAATAGCACTGGGTCTTTCTCCTATCTTGCGCTACCTCAGTAGATCTATTGAAGACCCAAAGGAACTCTGGACAAGATTGGACAGAACCTTTGGAATGATTGATGAGGATCATAATAACACTTTGGAGAGCACATCCAGAACCATAAGCATCCTTGATCCAAAAATATTGGCCTCCACTCTCTCTAATGAAGTTGTTCAAGATGAAGAAGAAGCAAAATCTTCTACATAGTCAATTCGAATTGAAGACAGTGTCCTTGCAGTGATTCCTTCTCCTGATGCTCCGGAAGTTTGTGAGATCTCTGATATCTCATATCCTTGTATGGATGAAACAAAAGAAGATATTTGAATCTCTGATATTGAAGAAAATTACTGCTGCACTTCCATGCAAACACTCTCTAGTGATTTTCCTTTGAATTCTGTGCAAAATTTGCCAGTAATTGCTTCCGAAAGTGAAGAGAAATTTGATTTTTATCCCTCTAATGTTGCTGCTGGTGTGAAAATATGTAATACCTTGGATATTTTGGAAGAAATATCAGATTACCAAAGTGATCCATTTTCTCCCCATGATCTATATCTTCCAGCAAATTCCCGCAGGATTGCATGCACCAAAATTCAGAATTTTGAAGAAGAAGAAAGCTGTGCATCCACCGTCTTGGTTGACCATTTCTTTGGATCTAATATGAAACTTATTGGATATGATATGATATTATTTGGATCTGATCTTATATTTATTGGTTTAATATCTCAAATTCATAATCTTTCAGTAGTGCTTGTAGTTGTTCTCATCAACGGTGTGAAGAAACAAGTATCGCAAGTCTCCTTCAAAACTTCTACTGGGGATTTGATTTCATTTCATAGTTTTGGATCTGTTGTGAACCTATTTATATCTGAATTAATTTATGATATGATATTATTTGGTTCATATTTTAAAATCAAGGAGCTTTCAGTCATGCTTGTAGTTGCTCTCACAAATTGCGGTGTGAAAAATCAAGTACCGCAATTTCTCTTCAAAACCGTTGCTGGGGATTTGGTGTTAGTTTCCTCTTATGAGGTTGCTGATATTTTATTTTGTGCATCATTATATATTTTTGAAGCTATATCAGACTATGGATCTCAATCATTCACTCTCCACATTCCCATTTCTTATCTACCATTGATCACATGCTCATGTCCTCACAGAACTAGTAAAGAGGAAGACATTCTGCATCCACCTGAACACTTGCTCCTAACACTTGGGGCTGATTTTACCACTCATGTTTTGTTGTTCATTTCTGAAACATATCAGTTTCTTGAGTGTTCCTCACATGTTTTGAATCCTCAAGAACCTTTTCTCACTTATCAATTGATTTCAGTTGCTCTACATGGGTCCAATCTTCATCCGGCAGTTGTCTATATTTCTAATTTAGTTGAGCATATAATTCTTCTTCCAAAGAGGAATATTCCTCTAGACATAATGATGGAGAGGTTCACATGCCAAGCCCTAGGATTCCTGTGCACAGAAGAACCAGATTGATCCTGATTCTACCTGCTTAATTAGAGGGGGGGCTTTTTTCCCATGGGTTTTTTTCCCCAGCTCCTTGTATTGAGCAGTTCCTTTACTTTACTTGATGTAATGGGTGACCTATGGTCTTAGTTACCAGGGCCCACAAATTTTCCAAGTTAGCATTCAGGGGGGTGTTAGGATTATTAATCCTCCCTTGTCCAATTTGGTCATATGTCTAAATCAGGAGTCCATCTAGTCTACTTTTAGTCACTAGCACCATTGGATTGGGTCCACTTGGCCTAATTGCGGCACATGTTCCAGTTACTAAAGTGTGGGAAATGCTAATTGAGGCCTACTTCCACTGATTGCACTTGCATGCACTAGTTTGGGAGCCTCCTAGATCAATTCCTACAATTTAGGAGACACTGGGAGTGCCGATACCAACATTCATCAATTGATTTCAGTTAGTGACTAGTCAAGCTGAGTTAGGAGTCAGTTACATTCAATTCTAGTCCTCTACATTCAGTTAGCACTAGGTTTGCATGGCTGCATGCGGGAGAGGTGCATTTCTCACCTGCCACAGTCAGTTAGCCTAAATAACACTAAAGTAGACACTTGAGTTGTGTTTTAGAACTCCGTTGAACTCCGGTAATGGTTTAGACAAGGTCAGTTAACTATTGAGTCCTCCAATAGTGATTTAGAAAAGGTATTAGTTACCTACAATCAAGTAGAGTCTAATCAATTCGAATTTCCTCATGTGGATTCGAATTGCATGTGGCTATTTAAGCCATTGTACTTCATTGTAATTATTATTTAATTACTCTTTGATTAATGAATAGCATTCACAGCTACAAGCTATTTTTGCATTGTTGCATTCTTCAATAACTGAGTAAATTGTGTGATCTATCTTGTGAGTTGTGTGTTTGTCCACAGATCTATGTGCTCAATTTAATACCCACCCCCACCCTTTGGCTTGAAGGTTTGTAGGTGTTTTCAACCTTGAGAAAAAAAATTGGTCTTTTTTTGTGATTTGTTTCCGGCCATTGAAATGTGGTGTAAAGGAGGCAATTGAAAAAAAATGTCATATGAACGATCTAGTTTGAGGCCCCACAATATCTTTCAAAAGGTTCTAATCTGAAGGGAGAGATATTCAATTGAAGTGGTTGAAGTGGGTAAGAGTCGCAGATGGTTGACTCTATACAATCGATGGAGTGTTCAAAGGTTTTTAAGAGTCGTGGTCTATTGAATTGGTACAATCAAAGTCGATAAGAGTTAAATTTTGTGAAATTGATGAGGGTAATCAACCAAGCAGACAAGTTGGTCGGAGTCGATTTGACAGTTTTTCAAGAGATAGAGCAATGGTTTATGGAACACGGATCAACTAAGGGTTGATGGGGACATGGATCGACCAATGGTAGATAACAAAAGTGATAAATGAGGTTGTTGATAGGATCAATTAGTTGACTGAGCATATGGTCTATTAGGTCAAGATACGTTCAATAGGGTCAAGTTAGTATTGTGGGTTGATAAAGGTTAATATATGATTAAACAACAAGATAAATGAGGTCAGTATCAATTGAATAGTCATGGAAGTTCGATTGGGTGGGCAATCTCATGTCAAATGAATAGTCGCAATTAATATCGATTGGGTAGTCGACTATTTCATCACACAACAAAGTTTTTTGGATTAAAAGGGATTCCTATGTTGTTGAGCGTCTATTGGAAACTATTGTTATTATAGATGCATATGCAGACATGATCAAGGAGGAGGTGCTAGTGACAATCAAGAAAATAATTGTAGCAATAAGAAAACAAATCGATTGGAGTAGACAATGGATGCTGTAGTTGACTGTCTAGAGAGATCGATTGTAGCATATGGTGAATTTTGTGGTTGATTACATATGTAGGTTAACCAAGTAGTTTATTTAGTAACATAATTCAACTACTCGGATTAAGAGTGCTTGGTTTATTATTTTATGAATAAGTATATGCTTAGGTAGACCTTTTCTTTGTCAAATAATGTTTCATTAATGGAGTTGTAATCACTATAAATGGGCATATGATTGTAAGACCAATAAAGGCACACATACCCTTGTGTTAGATCTGAAGTAGGAAAGCATGTGATATTTTTTGTTGATAAAATTGAGGGGCGGGGGGAGGTGTCATTCCCAATTCAAGTTTAATGGGGGAATGTTGGGTTAATATTGGCTTAGTCATAGAGCAAGTTAATTAAAATTGGTTATTGTTGTTACGAAACCATGGTATTAGGACAACTGTGTATTTTCCCATGTTATTATCTTAATCATATTCTATAAAGAGAATGGTTGTACTCTATTGGATGATGTACTAACTCACTAATGTATGAAGGTATAGTCATGGTGGTATATCCACCGTTGACCTATCTTGGTCATATTTGGCCAAGGGGCATAATGAAGATATTTTGTTGGTTTTTCCTTGTTAAGGGTTTCAGGATAAAAGCATGGTGTCTATCATATGCATGATTTTAGGGTTTTCTTTATTTCTCTATATTTCTATTGTGCATAATTATGTTTCTTATGTCATGGAACTAGCACTTAACATATTTTTTCTATAATGAATATTTCATTAGCGGACTTAAGGAGGCAATTAAAGCAAGTGTCAAAATGAACATCCAACTACCTAGTTGGAGGAATCACAGAGGGATCTAGAAGCACATATGGTGATCAATGCACAAACTAACAAACATTATTTCATTCCCCACCCATTCCCTACTTATTTAAATACCTCAAGTGTGATTCCTTCTCCTCCCTTGGAAGTACAAAAGTTGTCTCCATAAAAAATGATAGATCGACAAAGACATGGAATTTGTTATAATTGTGATAAAAATTGTTCTTCGGATCATAAATGTAAAGAACAAAAGTTATTCCATATTTATGTGATAACTCCTACGCATTCTGAAGATGCCGTTATGGAAGATGTAGATTTCACAAAAAGATTAAATTTTTCACTTAATGATGTTGTCAAACACTTGACACAAACTCTAGTTTCAGCCTTTTACAAGTATCAACATTTAATAGAAATCATATACACAATTTTTAATGTATATTGTAACTTGAAACACATATGTCAAGCACTTTTCACATAAATGCAAGTAACCAACCAACAGTAAACACAATGAACACTTGAATTTTTGGTCCAATGACCTTGTAAAAAACCATAAGGGGAAAACCAGATAGAAGAGATCCTTTATAAGAGAAAATTCTGAAATTTCTCAGATCAACTTGTTTCAGCATTAAAATTCATTAGTACTTATCTCACAAACCCATATTCAACCTCAAAATTTGATCTCACACATGGTGCATTGATCCTACGACCTTGTGTACAAACTCAATAGTAAATACTAGCAATAAATGCAATTCTATGCCTTGGGAATCACGCCAAGAATTGATGTTGTGTACGAATTGTATAGAACAGGTACAACACTCAAATCCCTCTAGTTCTATGCAAATATGCTCCTTGAAAAATGTGCAAACTTCATGTTGTATGGCACTAAAATTCACGTTGTATGGACAGAGTAATAAATAAAGAATATGGTTGTAATAAATGTTGTACCTTATCTATTTTTTTTCCCTTATCCCTTATTGAAAATTGTACCCTCTCAAGATATTGTCAACCCGTGTCTTATTCCTCTTGCTCTCTTACTTCTCTTCTCATGTGTTTCTCACACACTTAATGACCACTCTCTCTAAAACCCTTATTTGTACTTTTCTCATTAATGACTTAACCCTAAACCTAACTTTAATGGATTAGATTAGATCTTTAAAACTCAATATGTAAGGCTCACATTTAATATCTCATTAAATATTAACTTTAAGTCATTAAATACAACATTAAGTACAAAATTTCACTTTTAACTTTATAAAGTAAAAGTCACTTGAACTTTATAACATTAAATCATTCTTAATATAAAGTTCACTTTTCTAGAGAGACCACTTGTAATGTCTCTTCATGTTAGTCATCATCACATGAAGGACATCCCAAGCTACAAATTTCAACATTTCCTCTTAGAAAGGGAGGTCCTTCTGACAAGACTGACACCAAAATCCCTCTCTAAACACATCATGTTGTCTAATGTAGAAGCTCCCTTTGACTCGGGAACTTATTTCGCTATCTGTTTTGGACTTTGAAATGGAGACCTGTGGCATCCCTTCATACCCTGAGATATCTCATCTCAATGCTGATCATTATCTAATAGCGTAATCTTGTACCAGTTAATCATCCTACCAACACTGGAAGAAGCCTCTTTCCCACTTCCTTATATCAAATACTATCATACTTGGTACCATCTCAATCTCCAAAGCTTCATGCTATTCATCTTACTCTAGGATTGTCTTGGGATATTATATCCACCTAGATGCTTCATACATAGGTTAACCACACACTAAATACATTCTATCTATCCAATCATCCTGCAAAGCTACTTCAATCAGATGCACTCTCATTGAATGGTTGAATACATGTCTAGTCTTGAAAAAGACAGCATACCCATCATCTTCCAAGGTTAAAAGTAATATTTTGGTCACCTTCAACCCTGTAACAAAAAGTACTTCATCTACTTCTAGAAACTCTCCAAACTCAAGATAAAACCTAACATGTCCCACTCCTCTCACGACATGCACTCGGTCAATTCTACTCTCTACATAACAGTTTGGACCTATTTCTGAAATGTTGAGGAATACATCCCATATCCCTCTCATGTGATGAGACAACCCATTTTCAACTATCCAAGTCCTAGTATCTTGTTATCCAGTATTCCTACTTCTCAAAACAAAAGAAACATGTGAGAATTATTTATCAAATCTCTCAGTAAATTTAACAGTTTTTGTTGAATCTATTGTTTGTGTTTCCTTTTTCTTCTTCTTATACCGGAACTAGCCTGCATAGTTAGGTAAAAAGGTCACTCACTTGATGAGTATAAATAGAAAGGGTTCACCTCTCATTTGGACACACACTCAACTCAAGAAAGTGTGCAAGAGAGAGAGAGAGAGAAGAGCTTTGTTGGAGAGGAGAAGTAGTTGCTTTTGTCTTTGGGTTTATATTTTCTTGGTTGGCACTACACTTGGTGACATAATCTATACTAAATAAGTTGTTGGGTTTTCTCCCTTTTGGTTTCCGAAAGGAAAATATTTGTGTCGTTTTTTCTTCTTGTGCTTGTATTTCTTTTAGTGCTCGCATTTCTATGGTTATGATGAAATGATGCTAAATGTTTAAATATCTTATATATACAATAAAATTTTAACATGGTATCAAAGTTACCTTGAAAGAATTCTTTGTGTAGGAGAAACTAACAAAAGTTGGAAACTAGGGTTTCATATTCCAAGCACTTCCCTCCACAAATCAGTTGAAAGAGGAGGACCATATAAATCGCCTTTAGAGGGTGCATATTTTTGTGAAAGCAGTTTTTATTTTATGGATTTTTCATTTTTGACCTAACACTCCTGTCGAGAAAACGAGGGAATCAAATATTTTGTACTTCTATCCACAGATTTGGGAAAAGGAATACATTTCCAAACTCACCTTGAGGAGGTGCATCTCTCTCTCTCCAATTAGATTTTCAAGTGACCAAAGTTGAAAAATTAGGGTTTCTCTATCAAACCTTAGATCCACCAAAAGTAGTTTTCCATTAAAGCATAGAAACGAGAATTCAGTTGAAGCACTCTTATTGGTAAGTTCTATCCTATATATTTCCATTTAAGGTTCTCATTTGATCAAGATGACAAACATTACCAAGCTTGGGGAAAATCTTGAAGTATCTAAGAACTTCCATGCATGAAATTATAGAGTGCTCCTTATACTAGAAGAGTATGATTTGGAAAACTATGTCAAAGGATAAGTTACAGCACTAGAGGGAGATCAGGACAAAGCTAATCATAAGAAGGGCTTGGTCAAAGTGTTGAGGCCCAGAAATTCGCAGGCAACAACAGTAAGGGATTCTCCCCAGTCAACATTCCCAACTAGCCCGTGACTGTTTGGTATAGGGAATCCGTCCGGTTTGTGGTCCGGCTACCGTAGGCCAAGTACAAAACAAAGGGCTTTACCGGTTACGGCCCGGTCCACCGAGTTTTTGTATTTTGACTTAAATTATGAAATGCGCGTGCCTAATTAACAATGCAGAGTGATAAATATGCAAAGAGCATTCACAATGTGATGCGCAGGTTCTTACCTCTCATCTTAGAACTCACAAGCATCTAAATCATACAAACAGTAATAAAATAAAACTAACTAAACTATCTCTAGAGAGTTGGATTAATTCATGAGTAATGCAATACTGTTCAGGTGTTATGGAAAATCACAAAAATTTGTTCTTATAACCAAACATATAAACAGAAGTAAAAGTATACATGACAAGATAGCTCATCAACAATTAAAACATCCCATTACTCATAGTGGAAGAACACCATAAAAATACTGAAGAATCTTCAGACAAGAACATAGGTTGAAGAAATTAGAACACTCTTATAGCTAATGAGACACAGCTGAAAACGAAATAGTTCACATTCAACATTGCTCATTTAAACGCATTGATCCATTCCACATAGCACTTTCTCCAACAGGTAAAATTTTCACTTTCTGGTTTGTAAAACGAAATAGTTCCTCTTAAAAGCAAAAGGTTTACAATTTTGCCAAGGAAAAATCCCTTTCTAAGTTCTACTTTGGAATATTTAAACTACAACGGCAGACCGCTTGGGCTGCCCCCCAAACGTATGACCTTTCAGTTCCCCAACGCTTCATATTCCTCTATCTTTTCTACGCATGCTCATGATTGGTTGGGTAACTGCCGGACCTTTCAGAGCTAATCCTTTGTCACCATTCATTTTGTCTTTTCCTTCATTTGTTCTTCTTGCGATCTTACTGTTTTCGGCTCTACCTCCACCAAACAGCCCGTTATGCCTTCGCGCCACGGTAGTCTGAAAACGTCTTTTGAGTCCACCTGCGATTCAACAAAGTGTATCATTAATTGGGACTGCGTTATAAAACAAAGCAGCAAATTATACCAACTGAAACGGCCAACCCAAAAGAAATGGCCAGGTGCACCACCATTATTAGAATTTTATCAAACGCCAACACCGCTATTTTGTTTATCCACGGGTTTGCACAAAACCACCAACGACAGGAAACGAGGACTCATCGGACGCTCAGAGCGCTGGCATCGAAAGCTAAAAATCTCACCCCAACCGCAACGATGGAAGAGAACGAGGTCACAGACAAGCGACCAAAGGGCGGGAAAATTCACAATCAAAAATCGGAAGGGTAACCACATCGGAAGCCAAATGACTTTCCCAGCCACAACGACGGAAGAGACACGGGCTAGAGACATCCGAAACGCAGGCGGGAAAACTCTCAATCGGAAGTCAGAAGGTATTAACATCGGGTGCGAAAATGCTTTTCGAGCTGCAACGACGGAAATGGAAAGGTTACGGGCAAGCGACTAAAAGACTGACGCATCGGCTGGCGGGGGCTTTAGACTTTGGAGGCTTAACTACTTTGGGAGCCGCAACGGTGGAAGGGAAATGGCTATGGATTTCGATTAAACAAAAATGAATCCCTCTCAATCGAAAAAATTAAGTGTCCAGAGAGTTTTAAAAATCAACGGTCAAAATACATCTCACCTCCGAAACAACGGCTTTTCACAGATTCATCAGCAAAACCAAACTCACAATCGGCGATCCAAACAACTTCAAACACACGCAACCTCCAAAAATAGGCCGAGAGTCATTCTTTAAAAATCATCCAACATTGAAGCACAACCAAAAGGTTCAAAGGATCCAACGATTAAAAACAACGCTAAATCATGAGGAGGGGCCCAAAATTTAAGAAATTTGAGGAGAACGGTTGCAGCCGCAACACAAAGCCAAGAGGATTATTGCATATTCCATCAAGGACCATTTGATCCCACATGTATCCTCCTTGAATACTCCCAAGGATATGTTTGATGCTTTGACTAGCGTGTATGAAGGAAAGAATATTAATAAGAAGATGACCTTGAGGACTCAACTCAAATGTGTGAAGATGAAGAATTCAGAAAGCATGCAATCATACTTCACGGGTGTCTCCCAAATTAAAGAACAACTAGAATTCATTGGAGACAATGTTGAAGAAGCAACAATAGTGATGACTACCTTTAATGGTCTCCCACGATCATGGGAATATTTCATTCAAGGAATTTTTGCTAGAATAAGCCTCACCAAATTCTGTAGGATATGGGAGGAATTCCCACAAGAAGAAGCTCGATTAATAGCAAGAGAAGAGAATATGGTTGAAGATGACAATCAAACCCTAACAGCTCATGCCAAGAAGGGAAAGACTAAGAAGGAAGAACATTATCACAAGAAGCCTAGAATTAAGATGTTTCAATTGTGATGAGAAATGACACTTTGCAATAGATTGTCCCAAGAAGAAACGAGATAAGAAGATACACCATTCTCGTATTACAGAAGATGATGAACAAGTCAAGAAGAAAGCTAAAGAAGATTCCTCTAGTGATGAAGAATATGTCTTGATTTCACCACTCACAAGTATGGTTACTCATGGTAGAAATGCATGGATTGTAGATAGTGGTGCTTCCAAGCACATGACTGGTTTCAATCATTCTCTCACCCACATGACAAAAGAAGACTCACCTTATAAGGTGAAACTTGTATATGAAATAAAATGGGTAGGAGAATCATCTTGTAAGCTAGACTGAGGAAAGTATATCAAGATGAAATATGTTCTCTATGTACATGTATTGAGGGAGAATCTCTTGTCCATATCAAGCCTTGATGCAAGAGGATTTTGAGTTGCATTTGTTGATCGCCAAGTTCTTATGTTGCATAAGGGTAAAACCTTTAATGATGCAGTAGAAATTGGAGAGAAAAAGGGAGGCTTGTACAAATTGAAGGGTCAACCAAAACAAGCATTGGTTCATGAAGCAATAGAACCAAGTGAACTGTGGAATGGGAGACTTGGACGTATACACTACAATGCGTTACCGATGGTAATCAAAGTGGTGACGGATCTACTAGAACACCAGAAAAAACATGAAGGCGTATGCAAAGCATGTGCGCTAGGGAAGAATGTGAAGAAACCATTTCCAAATAGTGACATCAAATCAAAGGATATCTTGGAAATTGTACACCCGTATGTATGCAGACCCATGTCATCCAACTCTTTAAGTGGGTGTGCATATTATGTTTATTTTATAGATGATTACTCCCACAAATATTGGATTTACTTTTTGAAGAAAAAGGATATTTAGTGAATTCAAAGAATTTAAATCCCTTGTAGAGAATCATACTGAAAAGAAAATAGAGACCATGAGATCATATAATGACAATAAATTTACCTCAAAAAGTTTCAAATATTTATGTAAAGAAATAGGTATTAAGAGGGAGTTGAGCACTCCATACAATCCACAACAAAATGGTGTTGCAGAAAGAAATAGCAGGACAATAATGGAAGTAGTGAAATAAATGATCCATGATCAAGATCTTCTTATGCACTTATGGGTCGAAGCAACCAAAATAGTAGTGTATGTCTAGAAGAGAACACCACACCGTGTGAAAGAGAACAAGACTCCAGAAGAATTATTCTTAGGAGAGCAATCAAAAGTCAACCATATCATAATATTTGGCTTCCCAGTTTATGTACACATTCCCAAAGAGAAGAAAACTAAGTTGGATTCTTCAAGAAAGAAGGGCGTATGCCTTGAAGGCATATAGATTCTATATCTTGAGATTCAAGAAGATTGATACCAATATAGATGTTACCTTCAATGAGGATGCATCCTTTAGCATATCAATTCAGGTTCACTCTAATGAAGTACATGTATAATAACATGAATCTCCCAAAGTCAAAGACACAGTGATGGACGAGAGAGATTCAGAAGAACATGAGGATCATGATATGACCAAGCCACGGATACGTACAGATCCACCTCTGAGGTGAACCCACACAAGAGAAGACCAGCTTGGGCATGCGATCATCCAAGATGCAAATAAGTATGGTGCTTCATAAGCAAATTCTAGAGAATGTAAGAGGCCCCGCACAAACTCTAGTTATGTGGCACTATTGTGAGACATCATTGATGCAGATCCTTCCAGCTACGAAGAAGCAGCTGAGAAGAAATAATGGAAGGATGCTATGATCGAAGAGTACCAGTCAATCATGAGGAATGATTTCTAGGATGTGGTTTCAAGACCCGAAGGGAAGTATTTAGTGTTTCCCAAATGGATCTACAAGATCAAGCATGCAGCAGATGGCAACATCGATAAATACAAGGCAAGACTCATGGAAAGATCAAGCATGTAGCAGGGGGCATAGATTATGAGGAGACATTTGATGTTGTGTCTAGATACACTTCAATTAAATATATACTTGTGATAGTTACAGTGATGAAGTGGAAGGTACACCAAATGAACGTGAATACATCCTTCCTGAATGGTGTAGTAGAAGAGGAAGTGTGTGTGGAGCATCCACTAGGATTTGAGACACATGGCAGAGAGACGCATGTGTACAAATTAAAGAAGGCATTGTATGGTTTGAAACAGGAATCCATGACATGATACAGTAAGATAAATGAATTTCCAATGAGCTTGGGATTTACCAAGAGTAAAGTGGATTCCAATATTTACTTCAAGGTTGAGGGTGGGAAACCAATTATATTATTGTTGTATGTAGATGATTTGTTCCTGATAAGTGATGAGAATCTCATAGCGGAAACGAATAAGAGGCTTTCTGCAAAGTTCAAGATGAAATACCTAGGTATGATGCATTATTTCTTAGGTCTTGAGGTGTGGAAGAATCTAGATGATATTTTCCTTAGTCAAGAAAAATATGTGGTAGAGATCCGGAATAGGTTTGGGATGATACTACTTCATCTGATGGAATAGAACTTGAAGTTGTTGTGTGATACTACTTCAGATACAGTTGATGATACATTCTACAGGAAGATGATTAGTTCATTGATGTACTTGACAAACATGAGGTTGGATGTATGCTTTGCAGTGAACACTTTGAGTTAGTACATGGTAGAGACGACACGTGTTCGAATGATTGTAGTAAAGCATGTCTTGAGGTACCTTAAGGGTACTATTGAGTATGGAATTAGATATAGGATAGATCGAAAGATTGGTTTACAGGGTTATGTAGACTCAGATTGGGCTGGTAGTGTTGCAGACAGGAAGAGCACTTCAAGGTGTTGCTTCAGTTTGGTGTCTAGCTTGATTTCTTGGTTCAGTAAGAAATATAAAGAGTGCAACATTGATTATATCCAAGGTAGAGTATGTTTCAGTTTGTTCAGCAAGTTGTGAGGTAGTCTGGATTCGAAATCTACTTTCTTGATTGTTCAATGTCGAGTTAGAGATGATTTTTGTGTTATGTGATGACCATAGTCGTGTGAATTTTTCCATGAACTTAGTGTTCCATGAAAATTAGAAGCACATCGAGATTAGATATCACTCTATCAAGGATATGGTGTAGAGAGGAGAAGTGACACTCCAATATTACAATGGATGAGCACATTGTCTATGTATTGACTAATCCTCTAGTGAGAGTGAAGTTTGAATACTTTAGGGACAATTTAGGAGTTGTCCATATCGGTCTCCATCACAAGAGGGAGTGATGACTTCATGTTCCATATTATAGGCCTTCACATCAAGCATGAAAAAGGGTTGGCTCTGTGGAATATGTGTGTGAGGTACATATAGTATGAAAAGGGATTGGATTTGTACGGCTAGCACCCAACAAGAAAAAGGGATGTTGTCGCACTAAGATGAGGTTATCACCCAACACGAAAAAGGGATGGTGCCACACCGAGATGAGGGTAGCACCCAACATGAAAAAGGTATCATGACACATTGATATGAGGGTAGCACCTAACATGAAAAATGGTTGGTGTCGCATCGAGATGAGGGTATCACCCAGCATGAAAAAGGGATGGTGTCGCACCAAGGTGAGGGTAGAACCCATCATGAAAAGGAGTTGGTGTCACACCGATATTATGGTAGCACCCACCATGAAGAGTGGATTTTTTTGCACTGATATGAGGGTAGAACCCAACATGAAAAAGGGTTGTCGTCACACCAAGATGAGGGTAGCACCCAACATTAAAAAGGGATGGTGTCGCACCGATATGAGGGTAGTACCCAGCACGAAAAGGGGTTGGTTTTGTATCGAGATGAGGGTAGAACCCATCATGAAAAAGGTTTTGTGTTGCATCCAGATGAGGGTAGAACCCGACATGAAAAAGGGTTGGTATCACACCGAGATGAGGGTATCACCCATCATGAAAAAGCATTGGTGATGCACCAATATAATGGTATCACCCAGCATGAAAAAAGGATGGTGATGCTCTGAGATGAGGGTATCTCCCAACATGAAAAAGGGTTGGTTGATGCACCAATATGAGAGGTATATCCAGCATGAAAAAGGGTTGTTTAATATATGGACTTCGTATGATGTATAAATTTGATAAATGTCATAATTCAATGGTTCGAGTAACAAGTTGTAGTAGCAGTGATGATGAGATCCAATGGTGATGTCTGGTGATGAGATCCAATGATGATGTCCAGGGATGGTGATCATGACTAAAGAATACCTTCCTTTTTAAGAGGGATTATTAAAGAATGTAACGTTAGGAGACATTCTTATTGTACTTTCATTGTATTATTGTTGTACCTCCTTCAAGAGATGTTGTTGATGTACTTGGTCATGTAAAAAATTTCGTAAGAATCAATGTAGCCCTTCCATCACAAGAAATAATATATAAATTTTAGTTTGAGTCTCCCTAGACAAGTCGACCATGTAAGAGTAACAGGTTGGCCCAGTTAGCTAATAAGGTCACTCACTTGATGAGTATAAATAGAGAGGGTGCACCTCTCATTTAAACACATACTCAACTCAAGCAAGTGTTCAAGAGAGAGAGAGAGAGAAGAGGTTCATTGGAGAGGATAAGTAGTTTCTTTTCTCTTTGGGTTTATCTTGTCTTGGTTGGAATTGCAATTGGTAAGAAAATCTATACTAATGAATTTGTTTGGTTTTCTCCCTTGTGGTTTCCTAGAGGAAAATATCATTGTTATTTTGTATTGTTGTGCTTGTCTTTCTTTCAGTGATCCTATTGCTATGGTTATGATCAAATGATGATAAATGTTTAAATATATTATATAACCATTAAAATGCTAATAGTCACGACAATTAATGTTGTATGCACAATCTCGAGATTAGTGCCAAAAATTATGTAGGTGACCACACTGACCTGTAGGAAATTTATCAGTAGAAAGGTGCCTTGGGAATCATTCAAAAACTTTTCCTCAATTACTTTCCTTCATGGTTTTTTTTGGACTACAATAAATGATAGTATGGCCTATATTTTCGTACTATACAAATTGTTTGATAATAGAATATTTCTCCTTGGCTTAAATGCCTTCTTTTGCCTGGAAATTGTGTCCTAACTACTGGAAATTATTTCAATATTGTTCAACGCTCTTTCTTGTTCTCTCTTCAATTATCATGAAGAATGATTGTGTCTAAACCATTTAAATTTCCCTTTTGTTCATCTCTATTAAAATGTCCTAAACCTAATATCTAATGGATAATATTAAATCCTATGCCATCTAGATCAATGGTTGAGAGAAAATCGTTTTTCTCAACTTAAAAACATTTAAGTCACTTTTCTCATTTAATATTCCCAAAAATTCACTTTATATCTCATAAATTCATCTTAAATTTATATCTCACAAAGTTAATTTCTTGGGGTACTTTATTACATTTCCCTTTTTATTAGACACCAAGCCACCAAGGGGAACACTTGTCCAAGGTACAACTTTTTAACATAAGATATCCCTAAGTTTGAGGCCATTGATCAAACTCCTCTTATGCAAGAAGAAGTGAAAAATAATACCCATCCAAATGAACCACTCATCTCTCTCCGTGCTTTATTTGATATTTCATCCCCATAAACCATAAAACTTCTATGCTACATCAAGAATCGCAGAATAATAGTCTTGGTTGACATTGGAAACACCCACGATTTTATTCACTGATGATTGGCTGAGGAACTCAATTGTTATGTCCACCTAGCGACCAAATTTCAAATTATTATAGCTATTAGTGGGGTGATGAAATGTGGGAGACGTTGTGAAAATATGAAACTCCAATTGGGTGATTATCATCTCAAAACTAAAATGTTGGCCATAGATATAGGTGGTTGTGATATATTTTTGGGGTAGAATGGATACGAAAAGTGGGTCAAGTTACCATGGATTTCAAGGATTTAAAATTGATATTTAATCATGGCTCTCATACTCACACCCTCAAAGTGATCCAAGAAAGCTCCATTGAAACCACAAGTTCTCATTAGATGGAAAAATTATTAAAGAAATGCGGGTCTAAAATTATTGCTTACTTCCATGCCATATAAGCTCTAGATAACACCACACCTAAAATCCATCCCTAATTACAAAGGGTTTTGGACAAACATCAAAAGGAATTTAGGACATCAAATGGTTTACCCCCATTTAGATTAAAGCATGATCATGGTATTTCCTTGATTTGGGGAAATCAACCACCAAATGTATGGTCATGTATGTTAAGCTTTTAATGGTTATATCAAATATTATAACATTTAGCATCATAACAGCATAACCGTAAGCCAAAAGATCACTAAAAGATAGACAAGCACAACCACACAAAAAGAACACAAAGGTTTATCCTGGGAAACCCTCATGGGGAAGAAAACATGGCAAAAACTTCCTATGCATAAGATGTATAAAAGATAAAAGACAAGACCCAAAAACAGGTGCGCCCCCCTCCATCATATCTCTCTCTCTCTCTCTCTCTCTCTCTCTCTCTCTCTCTCTCTCTCTCCATGTGCTATGCACAAGTGAGTGTGTGTGTAGAAATGAGGAGAGCCTCACTTTTGTTTATATTCTTCTGTTCACTTGATTTTCCACTTAACAAGTCGTCCCCACTAAAACTGTCTGGGTCGACTTCTCTAGGAGGACTCTAAAAACTTAATATTATATTAAATTAAATGGGGTGCTAATGACCCGACTTACAATGGATGGAATTTCCTCATGGCTCTTAGTAATTCTCTCGATAAGAACATCGAGGTATAATGAAATACAAATGATTCTCCTGATAGGAACATTGTGGATAATAAGTAAATACACTTCGAATTTACAATAATTCAATACCCCCCCCCTTAACGATAAGGGTACTCTACAACAACAACAACAACAACAACAGTAGGAGGAGGAGAGAGAGCATATTCTCGTCTTCTACAGCATATGATCACTTGATCCTTTTGCAGCAACGCTTTGATCTTTCGATCCTCCGTGGCAACACTTCAATCTTCTGATCCTTTGCAACAACACTTTGTTCTTCTTGATCCTTTGTAGAAACACTTCGATATTTTCGATCGACAACATCAAAATTTTAGTCTTTTCAATAAGAAACAACATCATCAACAATACTTTGAGCAACATCATCAGCAATACTTTGATCTTTCGATTAGCAACATCATCATCATCAGCAACAATTTGATCTTTCGATTAACAACATGATCGTCAAAACTTTGATCTTTCGATCATCATAATCATCAGTAGCAATTATTTGAGCAACATTATCATCACACTCTGATCTTTTGATCAGCAACATCATCATCATCAGCAACAACCTGCAATCCACAATACAAAGACGAAAGTCTTCGGATCACTTTTGGACTTAAGTCTAGGGATGATACAATCCTACCACATTCTCGACGACCGAAGTCACCAAATAAAATTATGGGATAATCACTCCCTATCACTTTAGGACTAAGTCCAAGGATGATGCAATCCTACCACATTCTCGAGGACCGAAGTCACCGGATACAATTACGGGATAATCACTTTAGGACTAAGTCTAAGGATGATGCAATCCTACCACATTCTCGAGGACTGAAGTCACCGAATAGAATTACGGGATAATCAATCCCTATCACTTTAGGACTAAGTCCAAGGAAGATACAATCCTACCACATTCTCGAGGACCAAAGTCACCGGATCCGTTCTGAACAAATGTTCAGGGATGATACAATCCCACCACATTCTCAAGGACCGAAATCACTGGATCCGTTCTAAACAAAATTTCAAGGATGATACAATCCCACCACATTCTCGAGTACTGAAATCACCAAATCCATTCTGAAAAAAAATTCAGGGATGATACAATCCCACCACAATCTCGAGGACCGAAGTCACCGGATCCGTTCTAAACAAAAGTTCAGGGATGATATAGTCCCACCACATTCTCGAGGACCAAAGTCACTGAATCACTTTAGAACAAATGTCTAGGGATGATACAATCCTTCTTCTTTCTTGGAGACACAAGTCTACAGATCACTTTAGGACAAATGTCCAGGGATGATACACTCCCACTGCAACATCATTGCTCCGCCTTTCGGGGAAGTTCTTTCTGAACAACACCAAGATTGTCTCGAAAGTATTCAAACTTTACTCGAGACAGAGGCTTTCTCAACACATCAGCAACTTGTTCATTGGACTCACATACTGGATATTTATGGCTCCCTTCTGCATCATATCTTGAATGTAGAAATACTATATTTTTATGTGCTTCGACTTATCATGGAACAGTAGGTTCGCCGTCATTTTTATATAACTTTGGTTATCACATATAATCACGATGGTATTTAACTCCAGGTTGAATAAACCTGACATCAGCTTCTGAAGCCATATGGCTTCACAACTAGCAGAGAAAGATGCTATATGTTCTGCTTCAACCATGCTAAGAGCAACATTGGATTGTTTCCTTCTAAACCATGAAATCATAGCAGACCCCATACTATAACTTCCACCTGATGTGCTTCTTCTGTCTAAGACACTTCCAACCCAGTCTGCATTCGTATATCCATATAATCTGTAGTCATGATCTCTACCATAGTAATGCCCCAATTCTGTCATGCCTTTTAGGTACCTTATCACATGCTTTGCAACTATCAAGTGAACACATCTAGGGTTACCTAGATACTGACTCAAGGTGTTCACAGCAAAGCATATATCTAAACTTGTGTTCGTCAGATACATCAACGACTCAAAAATTTGTCTGTACTGAGTCATATACACTAACTCTAATGTCTCATCAGACAACAGCTTCATGTTGGTATCCAACATATCAAATATTCTTTAATATTTCCACATCATACTTTCCCTGGTTCGAAAAGATTCTTTTCTGAACTCTTCCACACTTCCATCTTGAGGAAATAAAGCACCATTCCAATATCTTTTCATCTCGAATCCTTCATCTAGCTTCTTCCTGCAATATGTCATCTATTTCTCATTCCCTGTCAGAAATAGGTCATCCATATATAGTAATGGTATGACAGGTTCATCTTCTATAACCTTGAAGTAAAGGTTAGGGTCGGCTTTACTCTTGGTAAAGTCGAATCTCATCAGGAAACTATCTATCCTTCCATACCAAGCTCTAGGAGCTTTCTTCGGGCCGTACAGGGCCTTCTTCAACTTGCATACATGAGTCACTTTGTTTTTTTTTCGACTTCAAATCCCTGTGGTTATTCGATGTAAACCTCTTCCTCAGTCATACCATTCAGGAAGGTTGTCTTTACATCCATCTGGTGTAGATACCGCTTCATCATGGAAGCAAGTTCCATGATAGTTCTTGCTTCCTGGAGCAAGTGTCTCTTCATAATCAATTCCCTCTCTCTGAGAGAATCCTTTAGCCACAAATCTTTCCTTACTTCCATCAGCAACATATTCACTTAGAAGATACCACACTCTTGATTTATAGTTTGAATACTATATCCCAAACATCATTGTGGTATTCTTCCATCATTGCATCTTCCATGATTTCATTATGTCAAGTTATTGACATATCCTAGTATTCTGCATTCAACCTTGAAGGTTGGAACCCACTTTACTCTTGGTAAAATCTCGGTCCATCAGGAAATTTTTCATCATGTCATACCATGTCGAACTCAGATATCTTTTGTAGTCACTCCCCCTGAAGTGAAGCATCATCTTCCCTCTGCATTCTTTACTGGAGTGACAGGTAGCATCCTATGCTACTATGTATCCATCTCAGGTTATTGGATATCAAGATCCCTTTATCGTGAACTTTGTCGAAAATTTCCTCTTGCACCCATCTGTGAGCTTGTTGTCTTCTATAGGTTTCCATCTTCAACCTTGTAGCAAAAGTTAAGATATTCATCACTTAGGTGATCTCTCAAGATCCTGGATGTGCTTTTCTATGGGTTCCTTATGAGCTCGTACAAATCATATTCTGTAGAGGTGGTTCTTTTCTTGATATATACTTCTAATAAAGAAGCGTGCCTAGTCAATAGAGTATGTCATGCCATAGTCTATTCTTTCTGTGACAAACCACAAACCTTGCTTTGTACACTTGTTCTTGTAGATCCATATGGAAGACACTACGAAATTCCCTTCAGGTCTTGGAACCATATCGTAGACATCATTCCTCATGATCAATTGTTACTCTTTGATCATAGCTTCTTCCATAGTTGGAATGGTTTGCATCAATGATGTCACCCAACTGTGTTACACAACTAGAGTGTGTTTGAGGCCTCTTACTTTGGTTTGGAAGTATTGCCATACTTTTCTTCATATTGAGTTATCTCTCATACCTAAGTTGGTATTCATCTTTTGAGGTGGATCTACCTCTCTCTGAATCTATTTCTTCTGTCATGGTGTCTCTAACCTTGAGAGATTCAGGTTCATGTTTATTGGAGTGAATCTTGAATCATCATCACTTGTTCTTCGGAACAAGTCTCATCCTCATTTTCTTGTAGGTGGTTGTACAGGACCTTTCCTACAAGTCAAATGCACCAGTTGCATGGTTAGAACCATTATATATAAAATATGCATAACGACAAATTCTTATGCATCATGCAAATGTTTATCCAATACAACATTCATCCATATTTCACGGAAGCTTTCTAGATGCCTTCCATCTCTACCATGACATTATTGAGATTGTGCACTAATCCAATATGTCAGCAAAGAGGTTTCATTCTAGATAAGTAGCAATGGATAATTGTATAGCACCATGAGCTACTTACCCATCACATGCATATTAGTAGTATATTGTCATTAATGCAAATATTCTAGCATGCATAACACATCAACTGAATATAATCAAATGCATAACAAAACAATATCATGAAATGACAATTGAATACTTATGTTTTATTCAATTTGTGGGTGGACTCCTTCTTGATCCTTCTGCTTTGTCATCTTCTTCATTCATGACATCATCATTTCTTATCCAAATGCTAAGATGGATAAGAGGTTCTTCAAGAATTGAGTTGTTCATATTCCTCATCGCTTGAGGGATCTTCTTTGAATTGTGAGCGCTTGATATTCAGTTGCTCCCATCTTCTCTTCTCTTATTATGAGTCAATTTTCTTCTTGTGTAAGGCTTTAGTCACATCTCCTTCTGGAACTAGAACCTCTCCACTTATGTAGGTGTCCAATTCATTTTCTTCAAGAACCAGTGAAATTCGGTTTGAGGTGTTCGTCCTGGTTCATGATCGGTTGATATAGGGTTTGTAAGAGAAACCCTAATTTTCAAAACTTGAAATCTTTCAAGTCTGATTAGATAGAAATATGTGCCTCCTGAAGGTGAGCTGAGCAGCATATTCATTTTCCCAAAACTATAATCAGAATTGAAAAATATCAGATGCCCTAGTTTTCTTCAGTTTCTTATGTAGAATGTCTAATATTGTTTCTACGGTATATCCAAAATTAATGCTTTTATATGTCTGAAATTTATTACTAAGGTAGCCTCATCTGTCCTCTTTCCAACACCATAGGTTTGACCAGAATTGCTTTCATGAATTGGGACTTATGCGCCTTTTACCAAGGTGACATATTCCAAGACTATTCAGAAGAGCGAACTTGTATGGACTGCCACGTGTCACTGTTTCACCTTCTGGGTCTGAAATTTTTACCACATAAATTAAAATATGTTCCCTTTTTTGGAAAATCTTGCAAAATTTAATTTGGACCTTCATATCCCAAGATATAGCAATTTTCCCTGGGTCACATGTTTAAGGCTGAATACTAGGAGAGGCTGGAACCCTAACTTGAAGGAATCATATCTCCCATAATATAGAGAATCTAAGGCTGAAACCTTTACATAGTGTACATCAGGAATTTTTCTTTGGCTTGTGAAAGTTTTGGCTCCTGAGCCTTATCCAATCTCTCTATATAGTGAATCTACAAAAACTACTAGTTTTAGTATTTTAGGGTTTTCAAGCATGAAACCCTAATCTTCAATAGTTGTAGTTGTAGCACTGTTTCGGCTACACAATGACTTCTTTCAAGGTGGATTTGATACCAAGTTAATTTTTTAATGGTTATATCATATATTATAACATTTAGCATCATAACAGCATAACCATAAGCCAAAATATCACTGAAAGATAGACAAGCACAACCACACAAAAAGAACACAAAGATTTATCCCGGGAAACCCTCATGGGGAAGAAAATCCAGCAAAAAATTCCTCTGTATAAGATGTATAAAGGATAAAATACAAGACCCAAAAACAGGTGCGCCTCCATCCAGCAAATATGTCTCTATCTTTCTCCATGCACTATGCACAAGTGAGTGTGTGTGTAGAAATGAGGAGAACCTCACTTCTGTTTAAATTATTCCGTTCACTTGATTTTCCACTTAACAAGTCGGCCCCACTAAAGTTGACTGGGCCGACTTCTCTAGGAGGACTCTAACAACTTAATATTATATTAACTGGGGTGCTAATGACCCAACTTACAACGGAGGGAATTTCCTCATGACTCTTAGTAATTCTCCCAATAGGAACATCGAGGTATAATGAACTACAAATGATTCTCCCGATAGGAACATTGGGGATAATAAGTAAATGCACTTCGAAGTTACAATAATTCAATAATGTAGGCACCCGTTTGCACAAAAGAATGAAATTGAAAAAGATAATTTAGGAGTTACTAGAGAAATATTCATACATCCCAACACTATCCCATATTCATCCTCGGTGTTCATAGTTTTAAAGAAATAATGGGCTTGCCACATGTGTCCTAATTTTTGTGGCCTCAATAAGTAGATCATCAAAGATAAATTCCCCATTGCAATCATTGACAATATTTTGTATGAGCTCCATGGGGATAATTTTTTCACCAAACTCAGCTTTCGTCTAGGATAACATCAAATCAACATAAAAGAGGTTAGCATTCCAAAGATAGATTTCAAGACACATGAATTCCATTATGAGTTATTGGTAATTCCCTATGGACTTTGTAATACCCCCTACTTTTCACATCCTCATAAATACAAAATTGAGGCCATATCTTGTGATTTTGTATCGGTTTTGTTTGATTGCATATTGATTTACAGACAAACTTGGGATTCCCATTTTAATTTATCTTTTGGTTTTAATACAACCTTTCAACTCCTTTAGGACCATCAGTTGTTCATTAAATGCTCTAAATCTACTTTTGTGGTCTCAGAGGTCGAATACTTGGGTCACGTTGTTGGACGAGATGTGTTAAGAGTGGACCCTAGTAAAATTGTGGCAATGCAAGAGTGCCCCCTCCTTAAAACCTTGTAATGATTACTCAGGTTCTTAGGCCTTACATACTACTATAGGAAGTTTGTGAAGAACTATGGTAAAATTGCAATCCCGTTCAAATACCTACTAAATAAAAATTCCTTTGCATGGAACAAAGTGGCAAAGCAAACATTCTCAATTATAAAGCAAGCAATGAGCACCACACCAAACTTAGTTGTGCTTGATTTTAATAAAACTTTTGTATTGGAATATAATTCCTCAAAAAAAGGATCGTGTTCAATTTTAATGCAAAAGGGAAGACCCTTAGCATTCACAAATAATTACTTGTATGAAAGAAACTTGGAGAATTCTACCTATGACAGAGAATGATGGTCGTCCTACATGAATTTGTGGCAGTCATATCTCCGGGAATCACTTTGAGATCAAGACAAAACACCATAACCTAAAAAAAAATTTAAGCGAAGTTTTTTTAACTTAGAATAGTAGAAATGGGTCACAAAAATGCTTGGTTATGATTCTAATATCATCTGCAAAAGTGGAAAAGATAATGTTGTGGAAGATGGTTTGTCACGGAAACCATAGGACGAGGGATCACCCTTTGCCTTATCCTCTCCAATACCTTAATTGTTAGAGGAAGAATGAAAATAATGGATAACCAATGCTTTTGCATCTCATCTCATCAAGGGCCTCTAGGAGGATCCCGCCCCTCTCAATGGTTACACTTGGTAGTAAGATACATTGCAGTATAAAGGTCATCTTTTTTTGGTACCTAACTTTGCTTTAAAATAAAAAATATTAATAGAGTTGCATTCATCTCCTCTTGTGGGTCACTTGATCTTTTAGAAAACTTATGCACATGCCAAGCGTTCCTTCTTATTGGAAGGCATGAAAAAGGATATCCTTCTTTTATAGTAGAATGTGACACTTGCCAAAGGAACAAGGTGAGATAGTAAAGACACTTGGGGCATTGCAACCATTACCAACCTCATCCACTATTTGGACCGACATTTACGTGGATATTACTGTTTTTCTTATAGAGCGGGTAACAAATCAGTCATCATGGTGGTAGTTGATCAGCTTTTCAAATATGCTTATTTTTGTGATCTCCAACATCCAGCTACCTTGGTAACTTTTGTCCAAATATTTTTAGACCATGTTTTCAAACCCCATGGCATGCCTACTTCCATTGTGTTAGATCATGGTCCCACATTCACCAACAAATTTTGGCAAGAACTATTTATACTACAAGGAACCTAGTTACAAATGAGCATATCTTATCATCCTCAAACTGGGGACTAAAAAAAAGTAGACAACAAGTGTCTTGAAACCTATTTTAGAAGTTTAAAATTCAAAAAGGAACACTAGCAGGAACAATCATTACCTTTGGTGGAATGCTAGTATAATACCACTTATCATGAGGCTAAAAAAATGACACCATGTGAAGCATTCTATGGCCAATAACTACCCTCTGTGATTTTTTATCTATCAGGTACTTCCCAACTACATGCAATCGATAGTCTACTTCATAATCATGATGTCACCCTTTGCGCACTTAAGGAATATTTAGAAATGGCTCAAAACTGCATGAACCAACAAGCAAACCAGCACCACTGAGATCATCCATTTGTAGAAGGAAACTAAGTGTTACTTTTCCTCCAACCTTTTAAGCAAACCTCTCTCAAATGTAAAGGTTGTCATAATAATGCACCAAAATGTTATGGTCCATACCATATTGCTCAATGCATTGGTCAATTGGGCCACAAATTATCTCTCCCAACACACTCTCTGATCCACCCAATTCCTCATTTGCTATTTTTTAAGAAGCTAGTGGGTCAAAATTGTTGAGTTGAAACATTTACAAAACTAGAAGAAGGCTCCATTTGGATCCAACTAGAAGAAGTGTTGGACACTCGAGAGAATCAACTATGTAAATGCACTATCCATGAAGTTTTGATTTAGTGGAAGGATACCTCACCAGAAGATTCTACTTGGGAAAGATAATCCATTTTGCAGTATTTTTCCTATCTCCAACCATGAGGACAATGTTTTTTTGAAGGAGAGAGAAAGTTATGGTCCTACCCTAACACCCTTACTTTATCAATGTACAAGTCCATAAGTCCCATTATCTAGTTAGTGGATGGTGACTTAATGAAAAAGGACCATCTTTATCAAAAAAGGAACTTAGGTGGTTGACCCTCATTAACAGTGGGACAAGTAATTAGGACTTTGGATATTGAAACACTATATAAAGCAATAATATATGTAATGTTTAGTCAATAATTGTCATTTTATTTGGAGCTTTGCTCTTGGATATCCCCTTGAATATACAAGTCGGCATAGCTATCTATCTTATCTATTGTCACTTGTATTTTTCTATATTTTCTCTGATTTTTTGGGTTTAAGCATATTACAAAAATAAAAGACAAACTAAATAAATTTATTGATATATTACATACAAATATAAGGGAGTTCTTCAATCCCTCATAATGGTTCTAAAGGAACTCCAAGACTCCCTTTAATTGTCTTTCCCTCAAGAACCATGAAATGTCTCTTGATTATTATAGGAAGTGCTTTTAGTTGTTGATTAACCAATTCTTGAACTCCATTATTCTTTTTCCTTGGCTTGCCCCACTAACTAGGCTCCCTTAACTATTTTCTAAGTGTTGTTATGCTACATTAAAAATTCAGTCACACTTGTATGCTTTGCTTCTTGGATTGTGAAGTTTGGGAGAACTCTATGTCCTAAACTATTAAGGTGAGTGGTTTTTTAATAAATTCTTTGTAGTGATGAGTAAATACTACTCTACGACAACCACAATGAGGAATCTACAACAACCACAATGAGGACTCTACCACAAAACATAAGTTTTTACAATTTCATGAACAACATTGGTAAATCATTTTCCATCATAATTTCTTTACACATCCATATTAAATAACACATGCAACCCAAATATTAATTCACAATTCCTCATAAATATACCAAAACACATCAATTCACAAGTAATAATTACATAAATTGAAATGGCCATTATTATGGTATAAGGATGGGATGTTTGATGAATATTATAGGTAAATTAAGAGGAAAAATATTACCTTGAGAAGACAATTATAGGGATCATCATTCCCCCCAATTGAAGGGTCGCATGTCACTTTACAACACAAACAACAAGACTAAAACATCTTAGTGATTTGTTTTCTATTCATCAATTATTTATCGCTCCTCTAAATATATTTTACTGAATTCATAAATAGTGAGGTCGATCACACCGTCTCTATTGTAATACCCTAAATATTTTATTGTCTTTCTCCATTTCTACAGTTGGATATACTTCATCTAACCCTCTCCTTTAAGTGTGGGTACCAAAATGGGGATAATTTTAACTATAACTATAGAAAAATGTATCCTAGTGTCTTAACACTCTACATATAATTAATCCCAAAATAAGGTTTCCTAAATCCTAGGGAAATAGTGGGGCCCCACCCTCTTCAATTCTATTGAAATATCATTCCATCTTATTTATGAGTATTGTAGCATTCGTTATTTTAAGTGTCTTATTAGTTGTATTGCATTATGTCAACCTATCATTTTGATGTCTCTAAAAACATGTCAAACTTGAGGGTGATAACTAGATTGAAATGGATTGTCCATACTTCTACTTGTCGATGTTACTCTAATTTGACCATTTACTCAACTTAGAGTCCCTTTAACCTATACTATTGCATTTCTACAAACCTCTCCTCCTCATTTTACAACATTAATATAAATTCCCTCGATTGAATGTCCCCCACTCCTTTAAATATAGGTCAATTCACATTCACCAACATTCAATTCCAATATTTGATTTGATTCATATAACTTACCACATTTTTTAACGATGTTTATGGCATCACAAGATGGACAACACACACCCCCAACTGAACCAATTGGTCGTCCTTGAGAAATAAGATGAATGGGAAATGTGGGTCTTGGAAAATGTAGAAAATATCAATGAAATGAATAAAGGGTAGGATAAGGGGCGATGGATTCTCCTACCTAATGGTACAAGGTAGGAAATACAACCAATACAATTTAGTCAATAAATAACTTACAAAATAATGTGTGACAAGGTTAATGGGGAGAAGGTGATGTGTATACATGTGTTACCTATGGAATTCAATGTTGAAAGGATGACGATAAATAGAAATAGAAACAACAACAGAAACTTGGTAGAAATTGGTTATGACTTTTTTACAATTCCATACTATAAATAAGTATATAATAGCATATGTTATCCAAAATAATTTGGAACAAAAGTTGTAAATGGGGTTAGTCATCGTCAAGGTTCATAATTGATCATACTAGAGTGATTGAGCACTTAGCAACAAAGAGAGTGTCGTAGCATGCTGGGAAGTTTTTTTTGGACTAAGTTTCTTATTATCACAAATTGAGCATCACAAGTCACCTTCTTGAAAGCAACAACACGTGGAGTTTATTTATTCTATCAAATACATCAAATACTTCCACATGGCCAAAACCACTTTTGGTGTACATACGCACACATCCATAGGCATTATCACAAGCACAAGCATGTCACCGATAGGACTTCAACCACAATGGGGGTTATATTATCTACTTTCTTTCACCAACTAGGCCAAGCTACTCTTGAAAAGTTCTGGATAAATTAAAATAAGAGTGTTGCAAAATGTTGGGACAAGTATCAATTTGCCAAAAAAAATCACAAGCAAAAATTGCGTTGGTGACATTTTATAGCAAATTCATGGAATTTGTAACAAGAAACACAATTTGGTGGCATTGTACGAAAACACATTAGTTCCTACCTATAATATTTAAAGTATGAGTTCTTGTTGGTACATTTGTTTTCTTATTTTGTTCTTTTCTTGATATAGAACCTAACAAGAAATTGATTTTCAATCTCTTTACTATCTTGTGGCGCCCCAAAAGGAGTTTCCACCATAGTAAATTATTCATGTCACAAAGGAGAACTCATCAGTATGTTTATTTTCAAGGACTCCTCTATCTAATGAGACCTCAAAGGGGTTTTCATCGTAATAATTATTGTTTTGTGATATCTGAAGGTAAGTCCCAGAAATTGGTTTATTTGCTTTTTTTTTGTTGAGTTAGAACTGGTGTCAGGAACATGGATACCTGATGAGATGGATTTTATTTTAATTACAATTACAATTATTATTATTATTATTTATATTTTATTGTTGTTGTTGTTGTTGTTGTTGTTGTTGTGAATGCCACAACATGAAAATAAAGTTGTTGGAGGGTTATGGAATGTCATATGAGAAGGGTTGGGGTTAGGATTTGTAGCTCCCCCTAACAATACTCTTTCCCACCTAAATTTATTAATTTTGGACTATGGGGGTCCTAAAACCCACAATTAATGTCATTCATGTAGAATTTGCGCCCCTTATGTGAGAATATTCCTCATCTAGATGTTGGTGGGGCCCACATCCACTTCACACATGAGATATGCACCTAAGACTAATTATAGTCAAGGCATGCACCTAAATTGAATTAATGTCAGTTGATTTTAGTTAAATTGGGTTAGGTGTAGTTAATGTCAGATAAACTGAGTTCGGTGGAGTTAATTATAGTTAATTTCAATTAACAAGGAGTTAATGTTAGTTCATTTGAAGAAAATTTAGTTTATTTGAGTTAAGGGAAGTTAACTTTGAGTTGATTTAATTAATTTAAAAGACTTTCAGTTAAATTGAGTCTTTGCTTTAGTTACACTGTTGAAACTAGTACAACTAGTTGTTAGTTAAGTAATTAAAGGTTATATTTAAGTAATTAAGGGTCCAACCTAGGTGTTAGATCCAATTTAGAGTTTAGTCAAGCATATTGGTTAATTTAGATTCTAGATAAATGCATGGAAGTGATTTTAGGGAAATTCAAATCCTTGGGAAGCATTCGAGTCAACCTCATGCAGGACGTCTAGTTAATCATTTAAAATAGTTACTTAAGGGTTTATGAAGCTAGTTTTGAGGAATTTGAGTTATCTAGTTAAGGGGAGTGTCTATGTCAGTGTTTTTGAGTTAGTAACAATGAATTCAAGTTCCTCAATGAATACTTGAATGAGTCAGTGAGTTGTGGTTAAGAAGCCTCCGTGATTTGGGAGTCCTTCCTCAGTGATATAGAGCTTGACTCTTGGAGGCAATTCGAGTCAGGAAAAAGGATTCGAAATGTTATAGGAATTCATTCATTCAAGTTTATGTAGGTTTGGGATCTTAGGAGAGAATGGATCTGGTGGAATAATGAATTCCATAGATATTCGGCCCCAATACTTGCACAGTTTCCAGAGTAGTCCAGTCTATTGATCCGGGAGATCTTTTTTTCTTGTTTATGGATGCCCTAGTAGGGATCCAGAGGAGGTCCATGGTATTTTTATCCCTATGAAGAAAATTCCCTAGTAGGAGTTCGACTTGTGGGATCAGGAGAATAGTTTTCTCCTTGCTTTCGAATGTTCCAGTGTGGGTTCGAATTTTTGTTTTGACCTGGGTGGTCGGAAGAGTTGTTTTAAGAGATTATCCAACATGAGAGGGGGAAAATACTCTGTGGAAATATATTCATGGTTGCACTAGAACCTAAGGGAGAGGGGGGAAATCTTGGATAGGTGGTTAGGCCTAGCATCTCTCAAGTTTTGATTGCTCTAGTGGGGGTTCGAGCCGAGAAATTGACCTTGGAGGTCAGAAGTGGTGTTCTAGGAGAGGGGGGAAATCCCAATGCCGACCATTGCTTTCCTTTCTGGGAGAGGGGGGCGAGGGGGTTCCAGGAAAGGAAGCGCATCATCCATTAGTATCATCCTAGAAGAGACCTTGTAGTGTGGGATTCCATAACCTCACCTTAGGGAATATTTCAGCAGGAAAATATACGCCAAGTAAATATCACAAGCTGGGAGGATAGTTGTCACGTTGTCTCCAGTTGCATACATTTTAAATAAATCTCTTTTAACCCTTTAATTCAGGATGTGTGAATATTATAATGTATCAGGAAGTCTACCTATTCATATTTAATGTTAAATTAAAATGTAAAATATGCATGTACTAGCTCTCTTGTTGGACTAACCACCTCCTGGTAAATAGGTACTTCTTTATGCTAGTATTTTGCACTCTAATTTGTAAATGTAATCCTGATTAAGAAATACAATATAAGGACAGCCTTATGGTTGTTTATGACTGTTATAAATCAATATTACCCATGAGCTTTAAATCTAACCTATGTGAAAGGAAATGGTTAGTAGTTTTTGCGTTTATGAATCTTAATGTTATCACACAAAGTGTTGCTACCCACTAAAGGTATCCCATCCGGGACGGTAGAGGTGGGGTAGCTAACCGGTGACACTGCAAGGGCCTCATCCACTACAGATGAAGGGTAGTTGTCACACCTGACAGGCTCTTGTCTCTTTATATTACTTCAAAAAATGACCAAGGGGGATAGCCTCATAAGGATAGTGAACCTACTCAAGACACTCCTAGGGGTAAGCAATGGGTAAAAGAGGAGAGATAATGAGTGAAGGAGACCTAGATCTAGGAAATAGATGTGATATAGGATTTAAAGTGAAATTGGGGAAGTTTAGAAAATAGGGACATGGCCCAACTTGATAAGGAATATACCACAATGAGTTAAGCAAAGTATATCTGGAAAGATCTAGCCACATACAAGAGAATCCTAATGGGAACCACCTAGGTTTTATGCAAAAGTGGACATGGTGGACCCAAAAGAGTATATCGGGGCAAGGAGTGACTAGATCGGGACACTTGAAGGATAAATCTATGAAAATCAAGTGGGTTCAAGCATACCCAACTGATAGATCTGAAAAAGTCAACGACCCACCCAAAGGGGGCACCCCACCTAGAGAGACTACTACTAGATTTCGAGGAAAATGGAGTCGAATCTATGTGAAATTTGAGATCTAGAGTTTATTCAACAATCTCCAAGAGGATTTTGATGGTCGTCGTCAAAAACTCGTTGGATCTATCTGTTCTAGAAAACTAGGGTTTTAAGAAAGGGATTTGATGGTCAAATGGATGAAAACACTGAAAAACAATACTAACCTCACATATCGTACCTAAAAATACTTGTGGCCACCTTGGATGTCGATGATCCTTCCACTTTGTTACAATTTCTAGTGAGATCCAGCACGAATCAGAAGTAAAACGCCCAAAGAAGGAAGTGCACCCCCTCTTCTCCACCTGCAAAATCAAACTACGAATGATATTTGTTCACTTATGAAAAAGATAAGATACATACTTCATCTACAAAGAAAAATCCAATACACAAAGTAACAATTGAAAAACTCCCTGGAGACAAAACGATTTAAACGGAAGACTATGCAAGACATCTTAGCAATCTCCTCCAACCAATTTTCTACCCTGCAAGAGATTAGTACGACCTTCCAGGAAAATATTCATTTGCATGTAATATCTGCTAAAATATCCAAGAAAGAGGCATAACAATTGCATCCGAATACATTCACAAAGCTTCCAAGAGTTTCTGCAAAAGTTTTCTTGTATTCAATATTTCCATAACCAAAAGTCCCTTTTACAAATGAGAGAGCATCTCAATATATAGATCTCTCCAATACACAAAAACCAGATCCAAAAAGATCAAGTGTCAATATCAAAAGATAATATCATACTAAGCTACGGCTAAGATTAGTCAGATACATCATACATGGATCGACTCACTAAAAGAGGGGGGTGCATCACTAAAAATGCCCAACGAGGGGGTGCACCACGTAAAAAATGATCTGTAACATAAAATAGCACATGGTGGGGGCTATGAGGTTACAAAATCCTTCACTAGAACTGACCCATGGCACATCAACATGGAGTGGTGGCAAGTAATATAAAGGAGTGATAAAAATCACTAAGATATCTCCCTCAAAATACATCAAAACACCCTCTAACTACATAAATCAAGGATGTGTGGACCCCCAGTTGAGTGAATTTGATGTCGCACGATGAAGGTGACCCAAAAATTACACCTCAAGCTAATTCCATGCCATTCCTTTACCTCAATTTCCCAAATCAGTTTCCTCATTAGCCATTTTTATCACTAAATTGTTGTCTTGGGAACATAAAACTATCAAAATATCACTCGAGGAGCATCTACGCAAAAAAATGACTAAACAGATGTTCCTAGAACCCTAGGTATATGGTACAATCAATTGGATGCACCCGAAGGATCCACTCTAGCGCCCTAGGAGATCTCCCCAATATCTGCACTGTTTTTATTTTTAATTGCCTAGGGAAAATCTATTGCAAAATTCCTAAAAGACCCATATCTCTCCTAAAACTGGCTGAAACTGAAAACCAACTGCACCAATGGACTCAAAATGTCCAACTAAACTAGGAATGAGTACCCATACACATTATGTCCATCGCAAAGGTACATCAGAAGCCTCATCCATGTCAGAACCATAATAATAATAAAACTTGTAAATGTTGATAATCATAAAAATAATACAAGCCATCATAATAAATCACCATCTAAAGCATGAATATGTCTAATGGGCATCGGTATACAATAAATAATCATCATCCATAACTATCGGTCTATAACTCATCTTGGACCCTACTCTTGGTTTAGTCAACATTGGGTTGACCAGGTCAAGACTGATCAAATGATGACCCAAGTGCTAAACTCTAATACTGCAAAGTACAAAATATACATGCATGCTCAGTTATCTATGCTAGCAATGAAACTCAAGTACAATTAGATTATGTTGGCAAGTATAAGCATAATACATATATAATAATCTAAATCAAAAAGATTAGTTGCTTTAAACAAGAACCTCCAGCGTATACTCATTTATAAATTTATCCCTTTTGCTAGTCAAGGGTGAAGGGAACTAAAACTAGGTAAGACCAAAGGGATGAATTGATAACTTGACATTGTAAGCACCTGGGCTAAAGGGAAAGGGGATCCACAAAACACATAAGTTGGACTAGGTGAACAATATGGAATGGCAGTGTTTTACATATGGGTGGAATGATGAGAAAGCTCCACTAGACTTTAAACAAGCAGATTTTTTATACTTTATTTGCACATCATTATTATACTAGTTAACCTCTAAAGGCAGGTGCCCTGGTAAGCCTTTTGGGCTTCCAAAAAATGACAAAGACATAACCTTCTGTGGAGAAATATCTCCCTATTTCCCTGTGGGGGCAAATGAATCACACATTATACAAAGAATGAGTGCTCATCCTCTAGCCATCAAACTTTTTTCTTATTACTAATTTGACATCCTCCAAGAGTAGGTGCCCTAGAAATCCTTATAGGATTCCAGAAAATTACTAAGGCTCGGCCTAGAGGGGCTTGCCTCACCCAAATACCTTGTGGGGATAAATGATCCTTATACCATACAATGGATGAGTGCTCATCTTGCGGAAACTGGCTATTTTTAATTTTATTTCCAATAGTGTCTAGATGTTACGAACCCATGTCAATCCCTCTCTTTACTATGTTAGTATATTGTTGTTGGACGCATATGCTTTGTAAGTCGTCCCATAGTAATTGTTGATCCATAGTTTGTGTTATTGTTGTGAGGTGCATATGCTTTGTAAGCCTCCTGTAGTATTTGTTGATCCATAGTTTATATTGGCCCATGGTTTTGACCCATAGTATTGGCGCCCATAGTTTATATTGGCCCATGGTTTTGACCCATAGTATTGGCACCTATTTTTGGTATATAAGTGTGTGTTGAGGCCAAGGAAGGCACCGTGAAGTTATTTTTTATTGAGCTTGCTCAAAGGAGGTTGCCCCCTCGAAGTGGCTTGCGATTAATATAAAATTGATTCTGAGTTCTACTGCTATATCATGTGTTTTGATCTACAGTAAAACATGGGCTAAACATCTCTAGCATCTGGCTCTTGTAATGCAACTTTTCTCCGATCATCATANCCCCACTACTCCTTTGGATCTCCAACAAATTCTGGATCGCTATACAGGTGTTTTTGCTGAACCAGTGGGACTTCCACCTTCATGACCAGAGGACCATCGTATTTAGCTCCTTCCTGGCAGCATTCCTCCCAACATCAGGCCCTATTTGCGGAAACTCATTCTGGTATTTTTTGATGATATCCTCATCTACAGTAAAACATGGGCTGAACATCTCCAGCATCTGGCTCTTGTAATGCAACTTTTCTCTGATCATCATCTCCATGCCAAAAAGTCTAAATGTGTTTTTGTCCAAAAGGAAGTTAAGTATCTCGGGCACATTATCTCAGCACAAGGGGTTCGTGTGGATCCTGCTCAAATCGCTGCCATGAACAATTGGCCACCTCCTAAGACACTTNCGTGTGGATCCTGCCAAAATCGCTGCCATGAACAATTGGCCACCTCCTAAGACACTCCAGAGCCTTCGTGGTTTTTTGGGGTTGACTGGCTACTACTGCAAGTTTGTCAAAGATTATGGGAAGCTTGCAGCTCCATTAACTGCGCTGTTGAAAAATGATGCTTTTACATGGACACATGTTCCTANGGCTACTACCGCAAGTTTGTCAAGGATTATGGGAAGCTTGCAGCTCCATTAACTGCTCTGTTGAAAAATGATGCTTTTACATGGACACATGTTATTGAGCGTGCATTTGACAAGCTGAAAAAAGCTATGTGTACTACACCGGTTCTAGATATGCCCGATTTTTCCAAGGCCTTCACTATTGAGAGTGATGCTTGCGGCAATAGACTTGGTGCTGTTCTCCTTCAAGATGAACACCCCATTGCGTTCACCCGCAACGCCCTTTCCGGTAATAATTTAGCTGCCTCTACATATGAGAAGGAAATGATGGCCATTTTGCATGCAGTACAAAAGTGGCGACCCTACCTCTCAGGGAATCATTTCTGCATCAAGACTGATCACCAGCTTCTGAAATATTTCCTAGAACAGCGTGTATCCTCCCCAGCACAATAGAAATGGGTTAACAAACTCATGGGTTATAACTATGAGATCACTTATAAGAAGGGTAAGGACAATCTTGTGGCGGATGCCCTTTCTCTCACATTTGATGACCAAGGTTTTCTTTCCGCTATTTCTATGCCTGTTCCAAATTGGTTGCAATCGATTCAGCAGGGTTATGTCAATGACTCTTCCTTATCTCACATCATCCAACGCTTAGACAACAACCCTTTTGCTGTCCCACATTACTCTTGGGATGGTGCTTCACTGCGATACAAGGGTCGTCTGGTGCTTCCCCAAAACACAGCTCTTCAAAAAGCTATCTTCTATGAACTCCATGCTTCTCCGTCAGCAGANCTTCAAGATGAACACCCCATTGCGTTCACCCGTGAAGCCCTTTCCGGTAAGAATTTAGCTGCCTCTACATATGAGAAGGAAATGATGGCCATTTTGCATGCAATACAAAAGTGGCGACCCTACCTCTCAGGGACTCATTTCTACATCCAGACTGATCACTAGAGTCTGAAATATTTCCTGGAACAGCGTGTATCCTCCCCAGCACAACAGAAATGGGTTAGCAACCTCATGGGTTATGACTATGAGATCACTTATAAGAAGGGTAAGGACAATCTTGTGATGGATGCCCTTTCTCGCACATTTGATGACCAAGGTTCTCTTTCCGCTATTTCTATGCCTGTTCCAAATTAGTTGCAATCGGTTCAGCAGGGTTATGTCAATGACTCTTCATTATCTCACATCATCCAACGCTTGGACAACAACCCTTCTGTTGTTCCACATTACTCTTTGGATGGTGCTTCACTGCGATACAAGGGTCGTCTGGTGCTTCCCCAGAACACAGCTCTTCAACAAGCTATCTTCTATGAACTCCATGCTTCTCCGTCAGCGAAGCACACTGGTTTTCTCAAAACGTATGAACGGGCACGGCGCAACTTCTTTTGGCAGGGCATGAAAAGGACAATTCAACAGATGGTGGCTGAATGTGATACCTGCCAGCGCAATAAGGGTGAAACAACGCCCCTTCCGGGATTGCTCGAGCCCTTGCCCATACCTCCCCAGATATGGACATCTATTTCTATGGATTTCATTGACGGGCTCCCTAAATCTGGAGGGAAGACTGTGATTTTGGTTGTGGTTCATCGCCTCTCCAAATATAGTCATTTTTGTGCTCTCAGCCATCCCTATACAGCATCTTCCGTTGCTCAAATTTTCCTGGACCAGATCTTTCGTCTTCATGGAATGCCTTCTTCCCTTGTCTCGGATCGTGATGTGACTTTCACCAGTCATTTTTGGACATAACTCTTTCACCACACTGGCACCAAAATGAAGANCCGTTGCTCAAATTTTCCTGGACCAGATCTTTCGTCTTCATGGAATGCCTTCTTCCATTGTCTCGGATCGTGGTGCGACTTTCACCAGTCATTTTTGGACAAAACTCTTTCACCACACTGGCACCAAACTGAAGATACGTTGAGGTTATCACCCCCAAACGGATGGTCAGACTGAAATTATCAATAAATGCTTGGAACCTTATCTTCGTTGCTTCTCCTCTGAGCAACAACATCAGTGGGCAAAGTGGCTCCCTCTCGCTGAATGGTGGTACAATACCTCTTACCACATTGCCTCTAAAATGACTCCATATGAAGAAATTTATGTTTAGGCACCACCAGTTCTTCTTCCTTACACCCCCAGCAGTTCTCCAGTTCAGGCAGTTGACGGGGTNCTTCTCCTCTGAGCAACAACATCAGTGGGCAAAGTGGCTCCCTCTCGCTGAATGGTGGTACAATACCTCTTACCGCACTACCTCTAAAATGACTCCATATGAAGCAGTTTATGTTCAGGCACCCCCAGTTCTTCTTCCTTACACCCCCAGCAGTTCTCCAGTTCAGGTAGTTGACGCGGTCCTTCGCATTTTGCGCGAAAACCTTCACATGGCAGGAAATCGCATGAAGCAACAAGCTGATCAGCACCGTTCTGAGCACACTTTTGAAGCCGGTGATATGGTTTTTCTTCGTCTCCAGCCTTGCAAGCAATCCTCACTAAAAATCAAAGGGTGNGCATGAAGCAACAAGCTGATCAGCACCGTTCTGAGCGCACTTTTGAAGCCGGTGATATGGTTTTTCTTCGTCTCCAGCCTTACAAGCAATCCTCACTCAAAATCAAAGGGAATCATCAGCTCGCTCCAAAGTTCTATGGGCCATATAGGATTCTTCAGAAGATTGGGTCTGTTGCTTCTAAATTGGAACTTCCGCCTTCTTCCCACATTCATTCAGTATTTCATGTCTCTTGTCTGAAGAAAGTTCTTGGCACCAACATCAAAGGCCAAACTATTTTACCAGAATTGGATAATGTAGGATCCATCTTTTTGGAGCCGGAGGCTGTCCTNAGTTCTTGGCACCAACATCAAAGGCCAAACTATTTTCCCAGAACTGGATAATGAAGGATCCATCTTTTTGGAGCCGGAGGCTGTCCTCAATAAGCGCACTCGTTAGCTTTGCTCTCGCTCTATCACAGAGGTCTTCATTCAATGGCACGGAATGCAGCCCGAGGATGCTACGTGGGAACCACTCCTCCAGATACAGCGACAATTTCCACATCTAAAGCTTTGAGGACAAAGCTTTTTCTAAGGGGGAGGGGATGTTAGGAACCCATGTCAATCCCTCTCTTTACTATGTTAGTATATTGTTGTGGACGCATATGCTTTGTAAGTCGTCCCATAGTAATTGTTGATCCATAGTTGTGTTATTGTTGAGAGGCGCATATGCTTTGTAAGCG
>LPNX010001002.1:24921-35565 GCA_001517045.1 Pseudotsuga menziesii | reverse complement strand
AAACAATTAGGTGTCTGTCCAGGTGAGAGTGTGAAATCCTTTATATAATTAGTGTTTCTCAGGATCCTCCTCTTACAAGGGAGTTAAGCACGAGGCAGTGTGAACAGTCATGATTGGGATGACCCCTAATTGTGACTGATTAGCACCGAAAATATTTCCAAGATTGTATTCGTATCTGGGCGGCTTTGAGGTATTGGCTAGTGCACCCCTGGGGTACTAGTTGTGCTTTCAGGCTTCAGGCTTTGTTACCCTTCCCATACAGTCAATCCCTCCTACAATTGTCCGCCTGAGCATTGATTATATCAAGGTGACCTTAGTTTCCTTACCTAGGTTATCGAGGGGGTATTTACAGAGGTTATTCTACATGTGTCCTGGCCAGGTAGGGGTCGGACAGCAGAGTCGCTATATGCATTGAAGATGAGGGACAATATAATTGGTTACGAACCTCCGTTTGTTGCGTATGGGAGTCTCAATCCTCTCCTAGGTGAGACATACCTACTTCATTCGAGAGCTCACATATCCTACCCTTATTTGCTTGTGATTTGGATTTACATTTTATAGGTGTATGCTCTGTGCACGCTAGTTTTCCTAGGGTTTGCATAATTAGATCGAGTCTTTTTATTTTTTGAGTCATTGTGGATTCGATCACTACACCCCACCGTTCTCATCATTTAGTAGGACTTCTTCCTTCCACGTCTCCTCCTCCTTTGGGAGAGAGAACCAAACAGTCTGGGCAAACTACTTCTCACTTTGATTCACTCACCATGGGAGATCATGAGGATGAGATTCCAGAGATGTCTTCTCCACCTCGCTAGGTTGGGGAGGAAGATCCTACTAGTAGATATGATGCCTCACACGAACAGCTTTCATGATCTGTTTATGATCCCTCATTCACAGGTTGTCGGTATTGGTTTCTGGGCGATGAGACTCACCATGAACCTGTAAGCACCCATCATGTTAGATATGACATGTCTCATATCCCTGCACCCAATATGGCACATCATGCTGCGTTGAAATTTGATCCTAGCACTATGCCTAGGGGCACTCCCATCCCTTTCCATGTAGAGAGATTTGGGGGCACTATTCACATTGCACCCTCCATCCCTGTGGTGGAGGAAACTTCACATGTTCTTCTTAGACCTAGTGTTAGTAATCCTATGCGAATATCAGAACTGAGACGAGTGAACATTGGGAACCCCACTTACATTCCTTCACATGTCCCTTCGTCTTCAAACCTTGTTCCTTTGAATGTGTTTTTAACCTCACATCCTCCCCCTAGTTCACAGTGGGCCTTCAGGATGGAATGTTGCTACTATCCATGTTCATTCTGCAACTGCTCAAACGGTAGTATCTCAGAGTCAAGTACCTCCTGTTGTGTCAGCAGGTCATGTACCTGTTTCTAGATCGTCTTATGTTCCATCTTATGGAGCTTCCCATACCCCTAACTATGGACATTCTCATGGTACATCCCATGAAACACCTTATGGAGCTTCTCATGGACATTCTTATGGACCGCACTATGGACAAAACTATCAACCGTATGGGTACAGGTATCAACAACCCGCTTACTCTTCCAATTATGGCTTTTTAGTGCCTCATAATCAAGGTACCCCACATCATAATGCTTCCATGCAACTCTGCATGGGTCAAATGGGAGGAGGTTATTATAGCCAAGGCCATGGTATTTATAGCAGTCAACCTTACATGAATCAAAACTTACCTGACTTGTAGATATTGATGAACGATCCTATGTCTCATAACCCGACATGGCCAGCTGTCCCTAACAAGCTTCCTTCGGACATTCCCAAGTTCGAAGGTAAGGCTGGTGAAGATCCTGGTGAGCATGTCACCACTTTCCACCTTTGGTTATCTTCCAATTCCTTACATGACGATTCCATTCATTTGAGGCTATTTCAACACACCCTAATGGGTCTTGCAGCAAAATAGTATATAGAGTTACCGGGGGGGCTTATGCTACATTTGATGATCTTGCCCTGACTTTCCTTAATCATTTCCAGCTACCCGTATGTTACGATGTCGGTACTGAACTCTTGTCGACCTTCCAGCAAGATAAAGCCACGCACATCTCGGATCATATTCAAGAGTGGCGTAGAAGGAAACGGTTAATAAAATATTTTATACCACCATGGTTTCTTTTTGAGTGGTTCCTCAAATCGTTATTACCTTATATAACAAAGGATATTTCTACATCTGGAGTTCAAAACGAGGAACAAGCTATTTTTAGGGAAAAAGAGTTGGATTTGATCTATGCTCAATCCGTACTTTTGTATGAGATTATACCTAATGCTCCTAGGTCCAATTTCGACCCCAAGGTCAATCCTGGACCACATGCCAATGGTATTGTGGGATATACAAGTACCAAACCTGCAAACTTGGTTGTGAAACAAGTGAGCCAATTGTCAATTAACTAGTCTGCGTCGAGACAAGCTACGGATTCGTCTCAACCTACCCAATCGAAGAATGTACTTTCTGTGCAATCGTCGAACCCGAAAGGAAACCAGCAACCTGGAAGGAATAAGAAAAAAGGAAAAACTAATCGTAAGTATGGGAACAAGAACAAAAATGATAATAATAATGACAAGAACACTAATGCTGGGGGGGACAAGCAGGCCAAACGTAAGGCGAAGTTTCCTTGCAAGTTGTGTAAGGACAACCATCTCACTCACTTGTACCCTCTTATGGAAGATGCCTCAAGGTTCATAGCATAGGACCCAGCTGTGTTAACTAATCCTTTACCCAACAATCAAAATATGAACTCGAGGACCATTGATCCTGGTTGTGCATCGGGTGGAAATCAAAACCCACCGGAGGCTGCTAGTGGTCATGGTTGCATCAACATGGTGCGTGCTGCTAAGGTTGTGACTCATGCGAAATAATATGGTTCATCACAACCGGACCTTGGGAAAGAACCTTCCCCACCTGAGAGAACTTTGCTAATCGAAAAGCCTATGAATAAACCTGAAGCTCCACCTCTCATTCCTAAGGGAGTCTTAAAGTGTTCGGGGCACAATCCTAATTCCCAAGCCACCCAGAACTATTCAGTTGTCAAGGATTTGGTCCAGACTCCTTGTGTGATGTTCACGTTAGAAGTGCTTCAGACTTGTCCTCCGCAGAGGAAAGCCTTTTTGTCTGCTCTTTGGGTTGACGATAACTCTTCTACTATGATCAAATTTGAAACCATGGGAGTGTAGCCTCGCTTGCCTTACTACATGTCTCTTTTGATTCATGTAGAGTGTCTTAACAACACCACCAAGCGTACTGCCATTGATGAAGGCGTTGTTGCTTCAGTGATGTCTTTGACATGTTGGAAGGGTTTGGGTTCTCCCAAGTTGTCTCAATCCGCTACTATTTTGATAGCTTTCGATGGTAGATCATTTTGGTCGCACGGGATTCTTCCTTCTCTAAAGGTCCAATTGGGAGGGAATACAATCGCGATCAAGGTCGAGGTGGTTGATGCGCCCCTTGACTACAATGTTTTACTAGGTAGGAATTGGATGTATAGTATGCAAGCCATATATTCTTCCCTCTTTCGAGTGATATGATTTCCGTTTAATGGGAAGATTGTTACGAGTGATCAGAATTCATTCCATAATCTGAGTGCCATTGCATCATTGAGAGCTTCTATCCCAATTATCGATCATTCTTAGTTGGCAACTGGGAGTGTGGGCGTAGGTATGTATCCTTCTCTTATGGGAACCTTTAGTTGTCCTGCGCCTGTTCTTATGATTGGGTCTAGTTTTGGTGGGGCTTCATCCTCATTGAATTCAGTGTCTTTTCGCACTACCCATATGGAAGATCCTTGGATTCTTCCTTCACCGAGTACTTCAAGTGTTCCTGTTGAGACAGACGTGTCGTTTCCTGCAACAATGGTGGCGTATCAATCGAATCTTGATCAGCTTGCAGAGTCTAGTCCTTCCTCTTCACGGACGAAGGAGGAGGACCTGTATGTTCTATCGCCATGGGCAGTAGAGTCATCTCACTCACATTATTGCCTCGACAATGTTTTTCCATTAGATGAAGCTATTCTTGAGGCCACGTCTGGGGTTGAGCAACCTTGGGAAGAGTTGCATCATCGATCATATTTTCTTCCTAAGCTCAATCGTATGGAGTGTGATGACTTTAGGGAGATTCTTAGTGAGAAGATTGGTAGCCCCATGGTTCCACTAAGCTCTCTTGGTCATATGGCTAATGGAAACATGGCTAATTTATCACCAACCATTCCTATCAATATTTATCGTGATCCTAGCAAGGTTGAGAATGTCTACATTGGGGCAGGTTGTTCCCCCGATGAGCTCAAGGAGTATACCGAGTTGTTTAAAGAGTTTCACAAAATTTTCGCTTGGTCATACAAAGAGATGCCAAGTATTGACCCTCGTATTGTTGAACATGAGATCAAAACGTATCCGGATGCAAAACTGGTTCGACAACGTTTCCGTGCGGTGAATCCTAGAAAAGCACCCGCCATTAAGGATGAGATAGAGAAACTATTGAAAGCTGGTTTTATCTATCTCATTCTCTTGAAGGAGTGGGTTTCAAATCCTATTCTAGTGGATAAAAGTAGGGAGCGATCCATATATGCACTGATTTATGTGACTTAAATCATGCTTGTCCTAAGGATAATTTCCACACACCATTTATTGATCAGATTTTGGATGAGTGTGTCGGAGTGAGGTATTTTCCTTTATGGACAATTTTTTTGAATATAATCAGATCCAGATCAAGCCTGAGGATCAACTTAAAACCGCATTTATTTGTCCTTGGGGTAATTTTACATATCGAAATATGCCCTTCGGCCTTAAAGACGTCGAAGCTACATTTCAGCTGGCCATGACCTTAATATTTCACGATCTCAAAACAATTATCGAAGTATATTTGGATGATCTTGCTGCTCACTCTTGTTTGAGAGTGCATCATCCATATCATTTGAGATTAGTGTTCGAAAGATGCCGTCATTACTAGGTTCATTTAAATCCTCATAAGTGCATCTTTTGGGTGGTTGTTAGTCGCTTGCTAGGATTCATCATGTCCAAGGAGGGTATAAGAGTTGATCCCTTAAAGGTTGAGGCAATACTTCAATTGTATCCTCTGCATAATATTAGACACCTTCAGTGTTTGCAAGGCATGGCGAAATTCTTGCAGAGATTCGTGGTTAATTTTTCCAACTTGACTAAAGGATTTATGCGTCCTTTGAAGAAGGACACCCCTTTTTACTAGCATGAGCGAGCCCAATATTCCTTTGATGCTCTTGAAAGAGCCTTAGCAATAGCCCCCATGCTTAGTCCACCTGACTATACCCATGATTTCTTGATTTATGTGGTCGCGTCCATGGAGACGGTTGGTATGGTTTTGGTTCAGGAGGATGAGGAGCTCCATGAGCATGTCATATATTATTTGAGACAAAACCTTATAGATGCGAAATTCGATATTTCCGTGTGGAGAAGCTAGCCTTGGCTACCATTCATGCGGTTCAGCGTTTGAGACATTACATTCTCCTTCGCCAAACCTTGGCCATAGCTCATATCAATCCATTTCAATTCATCCTCACTAGAAGGATGATTGGGGGAAAATACAATAAATGGATTGTCATTTTGTAAGAATTTGATCTGGAGTTCATTTTGGTGAAATCGAAGAAATTGTTTATCTTTGCGGAGCTTATATCCAATTTTCCAAGTTTGGAGGAGGAGGAGGTTTATGAAGATATTTTTGTCAATGAGCATATTTTCCTTATCTCAACTGTGGACCCTTGGTATGGGGATATCATTGTATATTTGAAAACATTAAAGGTCCCCAATCACCTTTCATGGGATGAGCGATGACGATTACTTCATGTAGCTAAGAACTACCTTATAGTGGATAACACTTTGTACCGCCGTGGGGTAAATTCCCTTTTGCATCGTTGTTTAACCCATGATGAGGCTGAGGTTTTGCTGAATGATTGCCATGGAGGGGCATGTGGTGGTCATTTATCTAGGCTTTCTATAGCCCAAAAAATCTTAAGAGTGAGTTATTTTTGGCTGTCCATATTCAAATATTGTGTTAATGTGGTCAAGAAGTGCCACCCTTTACAGGTGTTTGCACACAATATGCACCCACGTCTGGCCCCATTACATTCTATTGTCACCGTCGGTCCCTTCACCAAGTGGGGGCTTGATTTTATGGATTGAAACCTAGCTTCGGCTTGGGGGCATCATCACATTATTGTGGTTGTCAATTACTTCACGAAATGGGCAGAGGCTATGTCCACAGTTAAATCCGACGGTGAGACAGCCGCGGATTTCATTTTCAACCACATTATCACCCGGTTTGGCATTCTGAAAGAGCTTGTCACTGACCATGGTAGGCAGTTTCAGAATAAAATGATGGAAGAGTTGGCTTCCAAGTTAGGCTATAAGCAAGAGAATTCATCTTCTCATTACCCTCAGACGAATGGACAAGTTGAAGCAGTGAATAAATCACTTAAGTATATTCTCCAATGAACCATCACACAAAGCAAGACTAATTGGCATATTATGTTATATCCCGCTTTGTGGGCCTATAGAACCACGGATAAGATTGCCACCGATTTCTCTCCATATCAGCTTGTTCATGGGGTGGAGTCAATTTTATCGGTTGAATACGAAATCCCTTCTCTAAAGATAGCTATAGAGCTTTTACCTAACACTTCCGCATTGGAAGAGCGTTTGGTCCACTTAGAGCAACTTGATGAGCAGCGCCGAGATGCCTTAGTGGCTCTAGAGGTTAACAACTGTCATGTCAAGGTCCAGTATGATAAGTCTGTCCATCCAAGGAGTTTTAATGAAGATGACTTGGTCCTTTTGTGGGATCAAGCTAAGGAACCCTTGGGGGTAAGAAAATTTAATCCCATGTGGCATGGTCCTTACGTGGTTAAATGAGTCTTAGAGAAAGGCGCTTATGAGATGGTTGATTATGAAGGGACAGCCTTGGCAGAGCCTAGAAATGGGCTCTATCTCAAAAAGTACAATGCATGATCTTTAGCCAGGGATGATTGTTGTATATTATTGTATAGTTTTTCATTGCATAGTTAGGTTTTCTTGTGGTGATTGGGTTTGTTGATTAGCTTTCGTTTCTTCTGGAAGATGTCAATGGAGTCTTCTATTTACATAGGATTCACTGATGGTGCTAGCCACCACACTCAAAACTCAGCTTCGACTGCTTGGCTGATTTATACTCCTACGGGTCAAGTATTGTCTTCAGGAAGTGTATGTTTACGGCCCTCTTCAAACAATGTTGTTGAATACAATGCCATCATTGAGTTATTGCGTGATGCCATTTCACATGGTGTTCTTTCTCTTGAGGTACGTCTTGATTCGCAGTTAGTGGTTTCACAGCTTAATGGCTTGTATCGCATTAGGGATCCGACATTATTGTGAAGATTATTACGTTTTAGATTGCTAGAATGAAAATTTGAGAATATAACATACATTCATGTTCCAAGAGTTTTTAATCAAGTTGTTGGCTCATATGTTAACTATGTGTTAGATTGGCATTTGTTTCATAGACCATAAGCATATCACAAACATAAATTTTACACACATGTAAATATAAATAAAATAATTCATCATAAAAAAATTTCATTAACATCCAAAAAGTGACGTCATAATACATAAGTGTCGTATACAAAATTGGGGCTTCTAAGCCACCAACATATAATACAGGGTCATACAAAAATGAATACACCCATGTCTCTAAGCCTGAGCTGGAGGGGGGTTCTAATAATGATAGAGCACTATGGCTCTAGCTAGTTGTTGAAATAGTCGAACCCATGCTCGTGGTACACCAACCACCTGGCGCTGCATGGCCTCAGGAAAGTCCTCGACTTGCGCCATGGGTACCATGTGTGTCAAGTGAACAAAGTTTGTGTGGATGCTTTAGAAGATCTGTTGTGCATCCGCACCCATGATATCATTTCCTCTTCCCCTCCGTCAATGACGAGGGAAACCTTCTAGCTATCGTGGTCCTACATCTGCATATACATGACATATTGTCACTATGTGTCATCACACCAAAAACATGTCTTTTGAGTCAATATATCAAAAAACACAAAAAAATTAAATAATTCAAAACTTAAAAAGTGGGTTTGGGATTCTTTACCTATGTCACCATAAGCTGCTCCTAGTGGTAGGCGTATATCCGGGTCTCCGCGGAAGTCTATCCCTGCATAGGGGTAGTCGTCTATGGTAGCGATCTATCTCCGCCACAATGGAAAGAAGTATGTTGGGTAGGGGTTAGCCACCCTACCTCCGCCCAGTCTATGCATGACACTTTCTTAGCGTCACTGGGCTGTATCCTGAACTCCATGTGGAGAAATGCCTACCCTATGGCTTATCCCTAGCACCCGCTCAAACAAAAATATGCTCAGTATATTGCCGAACCCAAAGTTTCGTACCCTGTCCATCTTGCAGTCACTGAGTTGTTGTTTCATGTTTCTCAACAGCATTGTACTCTAGTCATACACTATAGGTTGCATGCACTCTACCGCATAGAACATCATTAGCCGCTAGGCCTGGGGGAGTGAAGCCAACCCTGCAATCCTACCTAGAGACAAAAGTATGGCCTTTAGGCCCAAAATCTAGATAGAGTTTGTCAGGATTTGGCTCCCAACCTTTTCCGTCTCTGGAAAGCAGTACATAGCTATGTTCTCATCTATGGTCAGCCCGCCTCTTAGCCCTTGAGATCGTAGGTTCACCATCTCTCCTCGTTGGGACAAACCAGTGATAAAATATATGTCCTCAACCTCAATGTTGAGCGACATCCCTGTTGAAATATTGTAACTTCGAAGAATATTCTATATGTATCTTTTTGTGGTCCCCGATGGTCCTACCAGGAGAACCACTTGTATTACATTGTACCCCGATGCTCCTAATCGGAAGAACTAATAAGAGTCATGAGGTAGTCCCCTCTAATTGTAAAGGTGGGTCATTAGCGCCGCAGTGTGGTTACTTGAGCCTACATGTGTAACTCGAGCCTACATGATTTAACTCGAGCCTACATGCCAAATGAGTTAACTTAAGTGAACGGATGAATATAAATAGAGGTGTAGTGCTCCTCATTTGAGACACACACACTCTCACTTGTGTAGCGCATTAGTGGAGAAGAGAAGTAGCTAGAGAAGGAGGAGGATCAGGCTTTGATCTCCTTGTTGGCTTTATCTTTTATCTTTTTGGGGCATCTATATTGAGGAAGCTTTTGCTGGGTTTTTCCCTTCAGGGTTTTCCCAGGAAAACTCTTTGTGTTCCTTTTTTATGGTTGTGCTTGTCTATCTTTCAGTGATCCTGTTTATATGCTTTTGTCATGAAAATGAAATGAAATACTGACGTCTTAGCTAATCATATGAAAAGTTAACATGATATCAGAGCCACCCTAAAAAGAAGACATTGTGCAACTACAAAATCTAGCGCTTCTTACTTTTTGGCTCTCTCTCCACAATTGATCAGCAAAAGAAGGCTAGGCTGACTCTCCATTGAAGGGCGCATCTTTCTGTCGAAGCGGAATTTGATTCCAAGCATTTTCAGTTTTTGGTGCGGAAAATTAGGGATTCTTGCAAAAGAAGAATTTTTGAGTGAGCCCAGCATAGGATTTCTCTCCTCATCAAAATCGAATTCTAGAGACCTGGATCAAGTTTTTTGGTTGGGTGAAACTCCGAGAAAGTCAAACCCTAGTTTGACCTCGAGCTAGAAAAACCCTAAATACTAAAACTGCTAAGTTTTGGTACATTCGCTATATCCTGATATTGGAAAAGGTTTAGGAGCTGAAAATTGCAGAGGCTGAAGATACAATCCTGATGTACACTGTATCCAAAATTCCTCCGCAGATGCACTATTTTTTGGGAGATATGATCCCTCCAAGTTAGGGTTCTAGCCTCTTCCAGAATTCATCCCTAAACAGGATACCTGGAGAACATTGCTATAGTTTGGGCTACCGAGGTCCAAATTGAATTCCTGAAGATTTTCTAGAACTAACACGGACTGTACTTTCTATGGTCCAAATTTCAGAACCAAAAGATGAAACAGTGACACGTGGCAGTCCATACAACTTTGTTGTTCTGAACAGTCCTGTAATAGGTCACCGTGGGAAAAGGATCATAAATCCAAATTGGTGACACCAATTCTAATGAAACCTATGGTGTTGGATCAGGGACATTTTAGGTTACCTGAGTGTGAAATTTCATACACATAGGATCAGTAATTTCAGAGATATCACAGAAACAGTGATAGGAATTTCTGTAGAAGAAATTGGAAAACTAGGGCTTCCTGTTCCGGGAGCTTCCCTCCACTGTTTTCAGAAAAGGAGTACATTAGACAGCTCCATTTGAAGAGATATATCTTTCTATTGAATCATATCTTAAATATTCCAAGTTTTGAAAATTAGGGTTTCTCTGACAAACCCTAAATCAGCTAGCTCTAGAAGTAGGATGGACACCTCAAATCGATAAGATCTAATCTTTTGCTATTTGCATTTGAAGTTCTCATTTCAAAGTGATATATCACATCATCTTGATGATAAGCTTGGTAAATTTGACAACTTCCAAGCATGGAAGTATTTGATCTCTCTAAAGAAAATGAATTGGACACCTACATAAGTAGAGAGGTTCCATTTCCATAC
>LPNX010001002.1:3917-13950 GCA_001517045.1 Pseudotsuga menziesii | reverse complement strand
TGAGCTATGGTAACTGTTGTTGTAAGCAAACTCCACCAAAGGTAAGTGCTTTTCCCAATGAGTTTGTTGATCCATGACATACATTCTAAGCATGTCCTCAATCACTTGATTCACTCTTTCTGTTTTCCCATCTATCTCTGGATGGTAAGCAGTGCTTAGGTTCAACTGAGTAACCAACGCCGACTGCAAACTCGTCCAAAACCTGGATGTAAACTTGGACTCTCTATTCGATATAATTTTCTTGGGAAACCCATGGAGACGAACAACTTCATTTATGAACACACGTGTTACACCCGTGACATCATAGGTCTCCTTAACTGGAATGAAGTGAGCATTTTTGGTCAGTTTGTCAACGATGACCATAATGGAATCATGCCTATGAGAGGTAAGAGGCAATCCCACCATGAAGTCCATGGAGATAACCTCCCACTTCGACATAGGAATGTCATGTGGCTGTAACAGTCCTGCCGGGTGGTGATGATCAGCCTTTACCTGCTGACACTCAAGGCACCTAGTGACAAATTTGACCATGTCGCTTTTCATCCCTGCCCAAAAGAAGAGTTGCTTCATGTCTGCATACATCTTCTTTACACCCGGGTGCGCACAATACACTGCTCTGTGGGCCTCCTTAAGGATAGTCTCTCTAATATTTCCCTCCTCAGGAATGTACATCCTCCCTTGATACCGTAGCAAACCATCGGCTTCCAACTCATAGCCTTCAAACTTTGGGCCCACCGGTTTCCCATTCTGGAGTGCCGCTTTGACCTTTAGGTACCAACTATCTCCGAGTAGCTGCCCTAAAATTCTTTCCCTCAAATCCACCTTCAAAGGTATAAGAGAGAAAAGTCTCGGTTTTCTACTTAAGGCATCCGCTACCACATTCTCCTTCCCTTTGATGTAGGAAATCCCAAAATCATACTCACTCATGAATTCACTCCATCGCCTTTGCCTAGCATTTAGGTCTCTCTGAGTGAAGATATACCTTAAGCTTTGGTGATCAGACTTGAGCTCAAAGCTTCGTCCAACAAGGTAATGTCTCCAAAGCTTCAAAGCTAACATCACTGCAGCCAACTCTAGGTCATGAGTAGGGTAATTCTCTTCATGTGGTTTTAGCTTTCTCGACGCATAAGCTATTACCCCACCTTCCTGCATCAATACTGCACCCAAACTCTGCCTTGAAGCATCGGTGCAAACTGTGAATTCCTTCTCCATATCTGGAACTCGTAGAATTGGTGCACTTGTCAATAGTCTTTTTAGCTCGGCGAATGCGGCATCGCATTCATCTGTCCATTCGTACCTAGTACCCTTACGTTGTAGGGTAGTTATGGGTTTCGCGATTTTTGAGAAACCCTCAACAAACCTTCTATAATACCCGGCTAACCCCATGAAGCTCCTTACTTCATGCGCATTATTTGGCACGGGCCAATCCATTATGGCCTTCACCTTTTTAGGGTCAACAGAAATTTCCTCACTGGAAATTATATGCCCTAGGTAATGGATCTCCTTCTGATAGAACGAACATTTGGACAACTTACCATACAACTGATGCTCCCTTAAGCATGACAACACTATTCGCAAGTGTTCCTCGTGCTCCTGTTCATTCTTGGAGTAGATGAGGATGTCGTCCAAGAAGACTTGCACAAACTGATCTAAGTATTTTCGGAACATGCTATTCATGAGACTCATGAATACGGCTGGGGCATTGGTCAAACCGAAGGGTACCACCACAAACTCATAGTGCCCAAACCTTGTTCGAAAAGCAGTCTTAGGTATATCACTCTCCTTAATCCGTAGCTGGTGGTAACCTGATCGTAAGTTGATCTTTGAGAAGACTGTCGCCCCTTTCATTTGATCAAAGAGGTCATCAATTCGAGGTATCGGGTACCTATTCTTTACGGTGGCTCTATTCAAATCTTGGTAATCTATACAAAGACGCAAGGAGCCATCCTTCTTCTTCACAAAGATTACTGGCGAACCCCACGGTGAAATAGTTGGTCTGATGAGCCCTAGATCTAGCAATTCCTTCAACTGCATTTGCAACTCACAAAGTTCTGGGGCCGTCATCCTGTAAGGTGTCTTTGATGTTGGCTCTGCACCGGGTTTTACCTCAATGGTAAAATCAAGTTCCCTCTTAGGAGGTAACCCAGGTAATTCCTTTGGAAATACATCACTGAACTCGGCTAACACTGGATAGTCATCAAAGGAGGGTCCCTTCTCACTGTTTACTGCTTCAACAATGTACAACTGGCATCCCTGTCGCATACATCGCTTTACGTTCATAGTTGATATGAAACGTAGGGACACCTTCCGTTTGATACCCTGGATCTTGATGGCCTCTCCGTTGTCATTAATGCAAAGAACCTTCTTTCCATAACAGTCCAAGAAAGCTCGACGTTCCTCAAGCCAATTCATACCGATGATGAGATCATAAGTGCCGAGAGTGGTGACGTACACTTTGACTTGTGTAACACACACCCCAAGATCCACCACACACTTATCGACACTAGGTCCTACTGCATGCTTTACCCCTGAAGCCATTTCGACTAAGCTGAAATCGTCGTGGTCGTAGGCTGCCAACCCACATTTGTCTAATGCATATGGAGAAATGAAACTATCAGTAGCGCCAGGATCAAACAATATTCTAAGCTTGATATTATTGACCGTACCTGATGATTCCACCACAGTGGATTGGTGCTCCACTTGATGGTTGTTTACTGCAGCCGAGATCTGATGCCTACTACCCCCACTCCCCATTGGGGCTTTTCCTTCTCGCCGCACTGTACCGGATCGTAATTCGGGACAATCACGTTGGTAATGTGGACCTCCACATCCCCAACAAGCAACCTGTAATGGAGTGGGCGAATTAACCCGTTCAGACCTTTAAGAGGGGCTCCTCCCCCTAGGACCCCTTCCTCTACTAACTGATCCTCTGAAATTCTTCATACCCTGGCGAGTTCCTGTGGCTGACTGGGGCACCGCCCTAGTTGCCAATGATCTGTCTACCGCTGCGACTCTTGGTGTGCTCCTGTTCCCGTAGGGAGGTGGCCTCGCATATCCTCCCCGAGGGTAGCTTCGAGGGGCCTTCCCCGCAAACCATGACTGCTGAGAGTTGAATGACCTATTGGGCTTTGCACCCAACATCTCCTCAGTGTAGCGAGCACAATCTACTGCTTCGGCGACCGAAGTCGGTTTCCACATCCGTACCTGAGCCCTAATCTTGGCATTGAGCCCATACACGAAGCACTCAACCTGGCATTCATCATTGTCCAAGTAAGGGACATACTTCACTAACTCCATGAACCTCTCTTCATACTCCTCCACCGATAGATGCCTTTGTACCAAGGCATGAAGAGCCCCTGCTTGTTCTTCCTAGTAGGATGCGGGTAGGTACTTCCCTTTGAATTTTTCCACAAACAGTTCCCATGGAACCGTGTCTGGTGTAAGGTGTAGCTGCCTTTCTTGGTTTCCCCACCAGTTCAAAGCAGCCCCCTTTAGCTGAAATATGGCCAATTTGGACTTGGATGTGGAGGTGTACTCCTGCAAGGTCAAGCACCTGGTCATCTCTTCCAACCACGACTCTGCTCGTATCCCTGATCGACCCCCTGAAAATTCTGGAAGCCTATCTTCTGAAGTTCCCTCTTGATATCCTGGTGCAGATTTCTTGGTACTGCACTCACTTCTACCACAGGAACTTCCCCCCTTAGTGGAGGGGCATCCACTTCTACCTCCAAGGTATTACTTCCTCTCTGTGCTAGTCCCCTGAGTGTTTCGTTTATTGCTTCCAACGAGCGCAGTATAAGGATGGTCTCTAACGATGGTGCTGGCACATTCGGCTCAGGTAACGCCGTAGCCTGACCTCGCCCCTGACCTACTCGCGTTCTTACCATGTTTATCCCTGTAGGTGGAATACTAAAATAATTATCATATGACGACATCATGACTAATTTACCATCAACTCAACAATTAATACAAAATGCGTCATGACTAATTTATGAGCGTTTACTCTAAGAGCTATAGTTCAGGACGTTTCGATCAGGCCATCTTGAGGCCACCTGGTACTAGATATACTACAGTAATTCTACGTAGGTGTAGGTATTGGGTTCCATACTACCCTCATCGAGTCGCCATCAACTCTTCAAGATACTCAATTAATGTTTATTGCCCCGCTCTCATTAACAATTAATAATTTAATAATTTATTAATAGAATAACCTAAGTTTTAAGACTAGCATCGTGTTTACCCAACATTTTGTCATGAAATAGAATCTGTGTCCTAGCGATCAGCTCGTCATGTTGGTCTCTGTGGTATCTCGTTTTCAAGATTCCGAGTCGGTCTTGCCCCTTCGACTATACGTCGAAGTTTCGGCAAGGAGCAATTTCAACATGACTTTAAACAATTGTCTTTTAAATTTAAATTAACATATATTTACCCTTCAACTTAATTAATTAATTATTTTATTACATATTAGGCATTTAATTAACAGAGTATACATATTAATAATTTTAAATAATATTAATTATTTTGCAAAATCTAATAATGCTAAACAACAATATTTAATTAAATTACTCTAAAAAAAAATACTAAACATAATTCATTTATATAATATATAAAAAAATTTGATTATAATTTAATTTAAAATAAGAACCAATCATATTTAAACAACCTACCCTATCCCTAATCTACCAAGGCCGCGGATTTGATCCAGTTTCTTATCCCATTGTAATCCTATAGGGGCCTTTACGACACCATAAAATCACAAAATTACTCTTCATTTCCAAGTATTTGAATTAGCTATGGATATTGATCGATTCAAGTTGGTGGCATTTAACCTTCGTCCTCTCCTTCAAATATTTGATGCCATGGATATTTTGAACCTCTGGATCGAAATGATAAATGGAGAAGTAGAATAGTTAAGAATACGTATAAAGGAAGAATAATTCAGGTATATATCTAAATAATGTAATATTTATTAACTAATGAATTCAAAATAAAATACACGAATGAATGCTTGATCATTGAGATATATCCCATCTTATATATGAAACCATGACGAATGCCTTGATTACATTCAAAATATAAATTACTTATGAAAACGAAAGTAATTGAGCCTTAATGATTATGTTTGCATCCCTAAGGAAGTGATAATGATCATGCAATATCTAGTAGGGTGTAATTTACACTTAAAACATTCAAGTGAACTAATCTTGTTCCTAAGTTTAGGTAAGTGCACCTATTTAGAGTGTAAATTTGAATGGATAGGGTTATATATCCCTAGATATCCACGTGGCTTGTGCGGGTCGTCCTGATCCCACAAAACGCAATAAAGAAGGGGAGAAAAAAAAAAACCTAACCCTATCCGGCGTCCACTTCTCACTTCCTCCAGCTCAATAGTGAAGGAGCTTTGCTCTGCACCTCCCATGGCGAGCGAGTTCTGCAACTAGGTAAAGGAGCTCAATCAACTCGGCAATCATTCCTGGGCTCCGCTTTACCCTTCATAGCTTGGCTCAGGTCGGCTATTGTGCAGTATAAGCCATGTTCTCTTCTCAAACCGTATTGCTCATGTGATTAAATTTTGATAATAAAGGATTGGTTCCTACAAATTCTGGTTTTTATATGCCTACGTGCAGCCTGCTGTACATGGGTATTCTGCTATTTGCGCAGTAGATTCATCATATATTCATAGGAAGAACTTTTGCGTTTGGAAAAATCAGGTAAAAATTCAATGAATTTTTTTTTTGTTAGGGTTGGCTTAATTTTTTTCGCCCAGGCCACTGGGCCGGGCTGTGTCCAGGCCGCTGGCCGGGCTGTGCCCAGCTCCCTGCAGGCTACGCCCCTTTCTCTTCGTTAAACACTCAACAAACTATGCGTTGATGTGAAGAAACGAATTTTGTCTGCCCGTGTTTTGTTTTGACAGTAATACTGTAACTTGTTGATTTAACATGGCTACAGTAATGTATGCTGCAACCCAAAACCTCAATTTTTAAAGCCCTGGCTAGCGCATGAATTGTACTATAGATTCTGAGATTTATTCATTTTTCAGTTCTCTGTGATTTCATGTTAAATTTTACAGGCAGAATCGGGTAAGGAGTCCCATAAGTGAAGTTAGCGACCATGGCATCTGCAAAGGTGGGTTATATTTGACTGGTTTCTATGGGGTTGGGCATGGCGTCCTCACTCCTGCGAGCAGGATTTCATGTTCAAGCTTATGATGTAAGTTGCTATATCTCTCCCTTTACATTCAAAATTTGACATTTGATTCAGTGAGATTTGACATGTAAACCTATGCAGATTTACGAGCTATAGGATGTTCATGGTTTATCTCAGAATGTTGATATCCCTCCTATGCAGTTTGAATTCTATCCTGTCCATTTGCTGGGTCCATCAATTATGCTTTTTTTTTTTAAATGGACTTCTCTAGACATTTCTGTCGTTTGTATTCGATAAGAACAGAGATAGAAACAACCATCCAAAATAAAGGTGGTTTTGATTGGGAAGAAGACCACAAAGAGGGAAACCGTCATACCTGACCCAGATTATCGAATACCAGTTATTCTGTCAGGTCTTGCAGGTGCGTTAATCTACAAAGATAATCTATTTCTTGCTGCACTGATTGGTCTTCTTGGTTTTCTTTTGTTTGTTCAGACTACAAGAGTGAGATTCGTCTTCGATGATGAAACCCGGTATGTATATATTAAACTTACTTTTGTTGACAGTATTCAGAAAGAGTATGGACAAAGATTTAATGACCGGTAATCAGACGATGGACTACTATGTTCGACCTCGACACCTCTATTCACATAGTAGGACATGTACTCGTAGCGATTTGTGTAGAAGACTTTCCATATTGGTGGCATTTCATATATGCTACCTCCTTTATCGTGCCAGTGTTCATGAGATTTCAGCTCTTGTGACTTGATTCCACTGTATGTCAGATATCTTCAGCCATTATGGAGATCTTGATCCATTGTATATCTTCAGCTTTTATGGAGATCTTGGTCCTTTGTATATCTTCATCATGGATATTCTGATCTATTATATATTGTACATGATGATGACCACACATGTCACATTTTGTATATCATGCCTATTCATGGCCATTGTACTTTTATGTATCTGGGGCTGCTATATGTATTTGCAGTCATATGCAGAGTTTGATTATTGTATTATATGATTGGATGGATGGTTCTTCCACCTGGTTCTTCATCACACCACTTCTGGCATGGATTTATAATGTATTTTGGCCATCATGTTACGTCTATGACCTCACACATTAGGGGGCATCTGTTACAGCTGATTTTACCACACATGGTTGATCACACTTTTATGGCCTTCCCTATCCCTCTGCGGACTCTTTGGACCCCATGGACTATTTTTGTGCCTTTGATGTTTCCAAGATCATCCCTAAAAGCACTCATTATTTGTTGTATGTGACTTTTAATCCCTTTCTCACATATATACATGGATATTACCCTTAAACCCGCATACATCGGGATGTGTGCAAAAGGACAAATATTTTTGGAGTTTTCCTTGATGTGGATCTAAGTGACTTGTCTTTTGGCCTTCCATATGCCTCAAGATCGCTCGGATTTGGCCTTCCATTACCCCATTGAAGCACTATATAAGGAACCCTTTGGATACATTGAAGAGGAGGAATTGAAGAGCAAGAAAACTATAGTCCATTGTTTCCATAGCTTGCTTGTACTTGAGTCTGCGTCCCTTTTCCCTTGGAGCACTTTGTGTAGAACCCCAACAGGGTTCCCTTTAGTTTTTATTTACAGTCAGAAAATTCACTTGTATATATACAGTTTGAAAATCTATAATTTTGTTTTATCTACTTCTAACAATTTACTGTTAACTGTGCAGGTAGCAAGGATGATGACAGCATATAAACTTTTAATAAACAGAATTTGCCATATAAACTTTTAAAATTTAATAAACAGATTTGGCCATAATACTGCTGGAAAATACCTGTAGGTAGCTAGTAGGTCCACCTTTGTTGCTGTCCTTGCTTGTCGTTTTTCCTTGCTTTTCCCTGCAGCCAAAAGTCCTTCCCAAGTTCTGAAACTCAACCAGCCCAAACCAGTCTTGCCACCCTGCCAACTGGCGAGGTCTCGCCGACCACCCAGCTCCAAAGGTACCCCTTTGGACCCCCGAGCCCAAAACGAGTACAAGCCCTCAGCTATTGTATCCCCTGAAAATCTCCAACAAAAAACCCCCTTCTTTGCAGCTCTCTTCCCCCAAAACTTCTCAAAAAACTAAGGTAAGGATGATCCCCTTCTCCTCCCTCCTTTCTCCCTTTTATCCCCATGTGTTGTAAAGGAAAGTGTCCTATGGCTAGGGTTTAAGAGGCCATCAACATACTGGGGTTGAAAGAGAGATGCATAATGTTCAGCAAGTATATAACAGCAAGTTTCAGAGATAAGAAAGCTCCACACCTGATAACTGAAGGCTGGTCCAAGCTTTCTCCTCAATCCTCTTCTTGCTCCTCTCGCTCCAAGAGACCTGCAAAACAAGTTATACCTTCCTCAAACCATTATGACCACATATAAGACAATGATAATCAAATAAAAATAAACAAATGATCTGAATAACATCATCATATGATCAGAAACAAAGATTCAATCACACATTGAACAATGATTTGGGAAGAAGAAGGACATCACATCTTTATTAATCTTGAAAACAAGTACAAATATACCTTCTCTTCAAGTTTGGCACCTCACGAAACCTTGATCTGGATCTCCTGCTTCTCTTCTCCAAAGAACTCAGCCTCCAAGCTCTGCAACACAAGGGGAAGACCTCTAGGGCAAAGGTGTGGGCAAAGAGAGTCCCGATTCCTCCAGCATAACAATGCAAAAATTCAAGTCCCCTTTCATGGACCTCCCTACCTATATTTATATGATGAAGAAGAGTTAGGGGCGAAGCCAAAGTGGTTACAACTGAAGGATTCAGTTGTATAACTACCCAAACTAACTCAAAAGGCGTGTTTTTATGTTTTAATGTTAAGAAACGGATGCGCGAGTCTATAGGAGGGAAACCCACGCATGATACGCAATTTAACACAAGAGCAACCCGCGAATATATGCATGCGCGACTTGCAAAACACAAGAGTCGCGTATGATGCGCGGGTTGCACATAAGGAGAGTCACGCATACACAAAAAAACGCATTTTTGAGGTATTTCTGGGCATTTTCAGACTTTGGTTTCTTCTGGAAAGTTTTAGCTAACTGAAATACCTTTCCAACGGTGCAGAAATGAGGTCAAACGGAGTTACAGAACTCAAGATATGGGTTCTCCAATATAGGTGTTTTTTCAGTGACTTTCATGAAGTGCCGACATGCGACGAAATCGTGGGAAAATGGTCACAGGCAGAGATGAAGGTAGAAATGTATTCCATAATGAGCCAAGATATAGTATTCTAGGCAAACCTCAATCCATAAGTGTCCTTTTGCGCGCCGACATAAGGAAATTCAGCACTCGGACGGAGAGGTGCCATTCTGGTGTATAACAGATGCCCCCTAATGTGTGAGGTTAGAGGGGAAGACGATAGCCGAAATACATTATAAAGGAAAGAGCTGAGTATGGAGAGAGAAGAGAATCCAAGATCGAAAGGCTCGAGTGAAGGTACCTATAAGAGAGATAAATGTCAGAAAAACTGATCTCTGGGACATACACGTCCATATACAAATCATCGCCCGAAAGATACATGCGGATCCAACATATGTATAACTGATGAAACTATAATGGTCGCTCAATATGCAAAAAGGCGCCATATCAAATCTAAAGGAGCCATGGCCACAAATGAACAAGGTGGATCCATGCTCAACAATCGATCATAGCCACAAAAATACAAGGTGGATCTATGTCTCAGCAAAATGTCATATAAAGTATAACAAGGTCTTGCCCAACTCGGGCAATAGCAAAAAATGACAATGCTACTGTCGGCCCAAGGTCTTCAATCCAAACCGCCCCAAAAAGGTACAAATCCTAACCATGCGAATAAAGGAGCTGAAGTCGAACATGGAGGAAGCCG
>LPNX010000992.1:79214-102450 GCA_001517045.1 Pseudotsuga menziesii | reverse complement strand
GATCATATAAATGAGAGTGATCATGTTTGATTAACTTAATCCTAAGAACTATTTACAATGAGATAAGATAATCATTGAAAGTTTGGAATTCTTTTTTTTAACAAAAGCCCAATCCAATATAAACATTAAAATTTCCATATCTTATCTTTAAATTTTGACCCATGCTTACCTTCAATTGGCTTTTATTAAAAAAATTATTTACCTCTTCCTTCTTGAATCTCGTCGTGTGTCCTTATTCAACCATTCCCTCTGTGGGATTATCATTTCCCTTTTTTCTGGAAGATTGGTAGGTTTTTCCTTTTTTTTTGAGAGATTGGTAGGTTTTTGTGGTGGCTTGTTCTTTGGCACAGAATCTTGTAGGTCCAGAGTCCTATTGATAGCATCTTGAAAAGTAATTGGCATGTAAGCCTTCACCCATCCACAGAGTGGCTCGGATAGTTCCTTTGTAAATAGCATAATCAACCGACTCTCTGATATGTCAGATACCATAACTGCAACTCTCTGGAATTCGGATAAGAATGTCTCAGCACTGGTTGTCAGCTTGAGCTGAGAAATATCCCTGAGATGAATCTATGGGTCCTTCTTATCAAAGCGCTCCATAAGCCTCTGTGTGAAGTCATTGTAGGAAGTGATAGTGTTGTAACCCAATGTCACCAGTCCGTGGTACCACCACTCATGTGCTTCCCAGTCTAAATGTAAAGTAGCCAACTTGATTGCATTTGTCTCTGTCATGGGGTTAAGTTGGAAATAGGTGTCTAACTTCTGTAACTAAATTTTAGCTGAACAACTGGATGTCCCATCAAAGTTGGGGATAGTCAGTCTCCCCAATGTGCTTTGCAACTCAAAATTCTAATTGAATGCTCTATTGAACCCTCTTGGCCTGTTCCTGCTTTACATGTTGCAAAAATATGAGAAAGTCATGGCTGAATGGAACTCATCTCCCAAATGATTGTACTCCTATAAGTACGCTCCAAATGGTTCACTAGGTTCCGCTACTGCATCTGCCAAGAAGTGAGGCATAGTAGGTCTATTGGAAGGTTTGTTATATATATGGGGTGTGTTTTGCATATTAGTGTATGCATGCCTCCCACTACTACTAGTATCTCTATCTACTGGTGAAAGAGGTATACTGCTATGACCTGGTTCTGGTTTCAGAGCCAATATGTTTATTGCATGCAATACTTCCTTATACCCTTTGGCTAGGTCATTCAATGCACTTACCAAGTTGTGAAATTCCAACCTATCTTCATCTTCTCCTGTTCCTTTCCCTCTGTTAGAGTGTATACTTTTTGGGTCCATGTTTGAGTTGGTATCTTTTGACTGGTTATCCTCACATTCATGCTCCTCAGTGTACCTACTCTTATTTCTCCTATAGGTTACAAAAGTGTCTTCTTTTGTATTCATTTACTTCTCATGTTCAAGCCCACAGCTGGCGAGGAACATGCTCTGATACCACTGTAATATCCCAAACACTGATATTCTATGGTTTTCTAGTCTAGGGCTTGCTTGTAGCCTCGGGATTTACAATAATACTGAATAAAAATTTGCATGCAAAGTGTCGCGCAAATGGCCCTAAATTATAGCTGGACTAGGGCAAATATTTTCAGAAAGAAGGTAAACACTTACCACTGATAATCAAGCTGAAGATGATCCAGAGATAAGAAACATGCAGGTAAAGCTGAGTTGGTGAAGTAATATTGCTTCCTTCTCGGTGTTACCGCCCGGCAGCACGAAACCCTCTCCTCAGCTAAAGGTGATGTTTTTTATGAAGGGGGTGCTTGATGGAGCTGAGAATTTACCTAGATGTCGATATTCCCATGCCGGAGAGAATGAGCGAAGCATGCAGGGATTCTGACCCCTCTAAGCAGGTTAGCAAATTGGTTCCCCTGTTGAGCTGCTCACACCCCAACCACACAAAACTGCTGATAACTACTCCGGATGAGCAAACTGGAAGCTGCTGATTACCCAATGCAGTAGAGTGACCCTGTTGATGAAGATGATTCCAGTGTATGGAATATGAACTGATATTTTCCAGCTAAATCCCCCCAGATTCACAAGTGTTCCTGCAAACAATCTTTCGGTGGATGCCAAGTCGTTGTTTATGAATGAAATAAAGATGAAGGATGATGGTGGACCTGAATGGCCTACCCTGGAGGAGACTAGGGAAGATATTTGACTGCCAAACCCTCATTAGCTGAAGACGTCGTCTTCAACCCCAACTGTCGTGGCTGCACAGTTGAGGTGGCATTGCATGAGTTAAGAATGCTTATTTGTCACATTTTCTATGGTGGATAAAAACCCATAGTTAACCAAGCTAGTGGTACAAGTACTTTTAATTCATAAAGTAAAGTACTCACAAAAAAAGTCATTTCACACTTTCTCATAAAATAATATTATTGTTATTTTCAACTAAAGTACTCACAATTCACTTTCTCATAAAATAATATTATTGTCATTTTCAAGTAAAGTACTCATAGTTCATAAAAATTTCTTTTCACATTATTTTCTTATTTTCAAGTAAAGTACTCATAATTATTGTCTTACATTATTTTCTATGAGAGACTTAACTATAACACTCCTTTACAATAAAATAAAATAAAATGTTTTACAAAATAATAATGTTCTAAAGATAATATTCATAGTTAATTTTTTTTTATATTTTCACTAGTCAATTTTTAAGAATAAATCAAGTCTTATATTATTTTCTATGAGAGACTTAACTATAACATTCATTTACAATAAAATAAAATAAAAATGTTTTACAAAATAATAATGTTCTAAAGATAATATATATATATCTATACTACTCAATTTTTAAGAATAAATTATGTCTTATATTATTTTCTATAAGAGATTTAACTATAACATTCATTTACAATAAAATGAATATATCAAAAAAAAATTATGATTTTGATATTAATTTATTCTAATAATGCAATAAATATTATAATAATATTGTTAAAATTTTACATGTAAATAAATATCAATTAAATCACATTAAAATTAAATTGATGAGGAATGTACTAAATATAAAAAGTCAACATAAATTAAAAAAATAACTCCTAAAAATATTTTTTTGTTTAATTTCATTTACAAGTTCAAGACAAATAAATGCTAAAGGACAATAATTTTTTGAGAATTTATAATGAATCTTAGTGACATCATTGTAGAGTTATTTTATTAATTTTATTTATAGTCAATTTAGAGAAGTAACTCAACCATGGTTATTTATATTGTGCATAAAAAATAGTGTAGGAGGTGAGTTGTCATATATACCTACCCCATAAAACCCCTAAATCATAATATTTTAATATATCTTATATTTTTGTAGTACATCTCTTTGGAGGCCCATTTTTGACCTCAAATTCTCTCTAATGTTTCTCTAACAGGTTCTGCAACAGTAAAATATCCTTTTCAGCTTCTTCAAATACTGTATCTGCATGCTTTACATCTTCCTAATCATTAGTCCTGGTCTGGTGACTTTCAACTTCACTTAATACAGGTCCATAAGATGGATTGTCTTCTGCAATACCTACAAACACACTCAATTTGTTAGCTTTAAACCCACAAGACCCAATGGTGTTATTTGATGATTCAATCATCAAATCTTCCTGATGTCCCAAGTCTAATACAAAACTCAGAAAATCCTCAATAACCTTCTTTTCATCTTCCCCAAGCATAACATCTGAATGCTTGATTTCCTCCCCTGCTTCATCCTGTTCTTGGCTATCATCTTCATAATCCAATATCTTTCTACTTTCAGCCTTTGTTACATGTTGAAAACAAACACTTTCACTCAGTTGCGCATGTGTATTTGAATGAGACTCAACTGTCCCATCATCTTCCTGAACAGAATTAAGATTTTTCCCTTTTCCTTCATTCTTTGTGACAATCTTAGCAGATTGTCTTAATTCATTCATTGTACCTGCAAACATACACAAAATATTAGTTTCAAAACATTGAGACCTCTTGGCCTCACTTGAAGCTTCAATATTCAAGTCTTCTCTCTGATACCCACTTTCCTTGAGTATCTCATCCTCCCACTAAGTATTCATCAGTTTCTTTTTCTTCTCCTTCTATAACAGCTCCATCATAACTTCTATATGGACTTCCATCTCAACCTTCTCTCTCTCATAATCTTCATTAGTCATTTGCCTTCATATGCCATTGGCTTTGGCATCTTCTTTTAGCACTTTGTGGCTACCTTTTGAACCTCTCCTATGGCTTTCGATAGTATTCTCCTTGAAATTCTTTCACTCTTTATGAGTTGCACTAGCCTCTGCAGTAACAGTTCTCCCTGCTACAACCTACCTCACCAAACCTCCTATGTGCTTGGTCTTTTGGCAAGTACTGGTCCTATTTTCTAGGACATCCTTGAGAAATCCCCTATGCTCCTTCTAGGCTTACACTCACAAATCATCTGCTCTAGAGAATACAACTATCCTCTTGTATTTCAACCTCAGCTGAAATAACTAGGTTCTGGCCACACTTCATCAATGTTCCACGAGGGCGTCACCTAGGGACCAATATGATATCAGGTCTGTTCATATTGGGGGGGTTAAATTTAAAAAATTAAAAATCAACATATTGGGGGTATATTAGGGGTAAATAGGGTTTTTTTTTTACTATTTAAATATCCAATATGTTGGGGTATGTTATATTCAACATTTTTTCCTGAGCCATTCACTAGTCCTCCAAGCCTTGCCTGCTAGGTGCCTATGAGCTCCTTTGCTTATGGACTAAGTGCACCTGCACCAAGCTGAGGTGCCTGCGAGCTGGTTTTAGGGCATTTTTTCCATCGTGTGGCTGGATAACTGGGTGTTTTTTCAAATCCCCGCAGTGTTTTCTGGAAAACGAGGGCGTTTTACTCCTTGGGTTTTCTGTGGGTTTTCTCCACGTTTTCTCCATCGTGTTTGCTGGATAACAAGGCGTTTTTTCCAGCAGCATTGCAGTGGTAGCAGTGTTTTCTAGAAAATGAGGGCGTTTATTCACTGTTTTGTGGTTGTGGGTTTGTGGTGGGTTTCTCTGGTGCTGGAGGAGGCACATTGGAGAGCCATTGCATATCATTCTTCGAGGTACGCTGTAGTGTGTTTAATCTTTGATGAAAAATGCCTGTACTTCTTTTTGTGAGATAGCAGAGATAGTTGCTTACCCATCAGTAGTTCCAGAATCAATAACATGGTCAAAATAGTAATTCCTAGAATCACGAACTAGATCTTATACCTATGCTTTTTCCACTGATGAATAAACTCCTATTTATAGGTCAACTACAATGAGATCCGCATCTCTAACTATTGCTACCTTTTCCGCTGCTGATGTTGCTCTCTTTATGCGGCCTATACCCCTGTGTATGATGAATCAATGGGTTATGTATGGCTTTCAAATTGGAAGAAATGCCAGTGGTTTGGGAACAGATCCAATTGACTGAGTTTAATCCAACATTGACCCATATTCCGTTGCAGGACTAGCTTACCTTCACTCTGTTTCAGATTCATTCTATTTAGACCCAGTTCCAGTAGCATATGTTTAATACAGGGTAGTCCCTCCCCTGGAACATTCGGTACCTTATTGAAAGAGAAATATAATCATTCTCCTATAGAGGATTGTATCCATAAAGATAGTTAGGGGCCATTTAGTGGGTGTTTTTATTGTTCAATATTTTGTAGTTTTTGGTGTCAACTGCTTTAGCATGCCCTGCAGTTTTTTGGTAAATGGTTTTAGTTGTCACACGGGTTTTCCCACTTGATCTGCTCGAACTGAATCAGATGCAGCTAGCATTACCGTTGGTGGTTTTCTGGGCTGCCCGTGGAGTGGATACACCTTTTCCAAAGTATAAACCCAATTGATGGCTACTATTGTCCCGAGCCAGTTCAAAATAACTGTGTGTCCTTTGGAACTCATGATAATCCCTGAGCACGGGGAAAGAGAATTTAAGTTTTTTGGTAAATGGTTTTAGCATTTAAGACACTAGCTAATAATATGTGCATATCTGCTCATCAAGATCAAGTCTATACATAGTCCAAACTCAACCTCAAATATGTTAGACAAGTATGTTCTAGAAGTTGATACCCAGCTGCCATTACTGTTCTTCTTTCACAAGAGATGATTTCTGTTCTCAAAACTTCAATTTCTCACTCTGTCACCAAGGTATGCAGGTATCGATGCCTGAGAAAACCTTCAGGCTGTTGCATTCAAGCTATCATGGGCCTGTTACAGGAATATAAAGGGATATCCTGTCCCACAGAGGTCATATGGTAAATGCATCACCAAACTTGTTATGATTGCTTCTATATTCATTCACAATTACTGTTCTTCATTGCTGATCATTAAATCTTCGAGTGTTCTAAGTCTTCAGGTTTCCTGAACTCAAACTTGGATCTAGACTCATTACTGTGCCAAATTATTACTGTAGGAAGGAATAGACTTGCTCCCCCTAAGCTTGTACTGGATCATCTTCATTGCTGCTATTTGCTTCTTCAAACTGCTAAATGTCCTCTTAACTTCAATGGATCTTCCTCAGTACTTCATCACCAACTGCTGCTCCTAATCCTTTATTCTTTTGATGACAGCCTTCGAAAGAATTTTACAGTTGTCAAGATAATTCCAACATTGGTTCTCAACACACATCATATGCTGGACTTCTGCTTCTCTTGTCATGCTTTCAAACAGGGTGCACTGCTGTTTGTTTCTGATGCCATTCACTTTAAATGGGATGCTGCAATAATCACATGTACCTTTTAACATTTTCAATTCTAATGTCTATGCTCTCCAACTTTTGTTTTACCAACCCTTGCTGATCCTTGTTATCTTAAACACTTTGATAACCTGGTGACTTATCTCTCATGATTTTTTCTTTTCATGTCCACACATCACATGCTTCTACCATAATAGGGTTTTCACAAGGATACAATCCAGTCATACTAGGAGACTTCAAAATACCCAAGAAGAATATAGTAAGCTTCTCTGAGAGACCTTTTCCTTAATATTTCAAAAATTCCAGAGACATACAACTTTTTACTTTTACCTTCTTTTTCTGACTGCTGCAAAAATATCCTTCTCTTATTTGCTATTGTAGTCATTACTGTTCATTATATAAAATCTTTTCCTTTCAGAAGATCCTAGGACCTGCTGATACATGCCTACACTGCTGTCCTTGTTCTTGCTGCTACAAACAACTGGATATTCAATAATTCTGGGCTGTACTAATCCTTTTGTAGATTCACAGGCATAAAAGAGCTGGGATCTGTTTTTAATCCCCAATTATAGCAGAGAGAAAAACCTCTTGAGTCTTTTCACTCTTATTTTCACAATGTAATGATGTTTCCATTGGTGTTTTCTTCTTCAGACTTGGCCTTATTTCCAAACCTTTTTGACTGCAACAATCACCTGCTTGACTGGATTGGTCAGTACTAGATGACATGTACCTTCATCTTTTCTCTTCTAGACCTTGTTGAATACCTTCTTAGAATTATATGAGACACTTCATATTGTTGAAGGATTCATTGGCTTCCTGCAAACTTGGGCTTTGTAGCCTAAATTATTGCAGCTTTAACCTCTAACTGTAGGACAATATTTTGCAACACACCCAGTGTGTTTACATCTCCAGTGCCTTTTTCAGACTTTGACTTTCTTTAGCTCAGCACTTATCCTGTCCAAGTCTTCTTTTAGCAACATGAAATCAAATTCCTTCTTATTACAAATTTCATTCTTCTCATGAAGTTGGCATGTAAAGTCTTCTTCAGTCCTTTTTCATTCCTTCCTCAAGGAACCAATTTCAAACTTTCTTGCCTGACATATTTCATCCTTCTCCTTTAGCTGTTGTGTTAGTTCCTCATTGGTTCTTGTTGCTTGTTCCACTTGGATTTTTAGATCAGCAATAGTCCTAATAAATTTCTTGATTTCATCAGAATTATTAACTAGTAGATTCTCTAATTCAACTTCCTTAGTACTAATTTCTTCACTGAGATCAATCTTATATTCTCAGAGTCTGGAATTGTGCTAGAGACATCATTGTAGTTATATTGGGATACAAAATGTTTGAGGGGAAAATCTCTTCACTCTTTATACTGTCTGGGTAGCAGACCTTGGTCATGTGATGTGGTTAGGGAAGGGAAGCTCATTTTCCAAATCCTCTGAATTTCTCTGAATTTCTGAAATCCTCTTATTGTGAGGGACTTTGACCCAAATTCCTATACGTGGGCATATGGCATGAATATATTTGACTTGCAAGAATAGAAAAGCAGGACATGACAAGGATCTATCATAAATGTAAAAACTTGGTAAGTATACATTGACATTTTGCTTTTGTTATCCTGGTGCTTTATGTTCTGGAACCTATGGGTTTGCATTTAAATCTATCATCGTTTTTGAATGATATATATGTTTACAAATAATTTATTTTCATATCCAGTTTGGATATTAAACTGTATACATGTACTGTACCTATGATACTTGTTAGACTAAAATTTCCCTTTTATTCAGAGGTTATTAAATGGGACTGAGAAAGTAAGTTGTATTACTTGGCAGATGTTTACAAATGGGATGAGTGAAAGCAATGTCTCAGAAGTCTACTTGAGGGATGATTAACCTGAAGCATTTTTAGCGATGGTGCACTTCATGTACAGTGGGAAGTTGGATATGGATGAAAGACAAGACTTGGGTTCCTTGTTGCTTCCCCTTATTCTACTAGCAGATCAGTTTGGAATTCACCTTCTTCAACAAGAATGCTGTGAATGCTTATTTGAGTGCATCTCAAAAGTGTTATACTTTTCCAACCTCTAAATTATTTTTCATGTCATAGGAGGGGTAGTTTAATTGTGTAAAAGTAGGAGCCTATGATTGTTGCTTTTGAATATTACATCATAAAAACTCTCTCTTGGACTTTGAGGTAGTGAAAAGGTTTTAACTTGCAAGTATTAACGAAATATTCTATAGGCAAAACTTGCCACAAAGGATGAGGATTTACAAGGCATACCTACCTTGAGCTTCCAAGGGTTACCAGGTGGTTGGGCATCACGAACATCAAAAAAAAGAAAAAAAAAGAGTTTTCCTACTTAGGTAGTTACAATTTGGACTTAGTAAGCCTGTTACCCTTATCACTAAGGCCATAGAATAAGGAAGTCTGTTACCCTTATCACTGCACATTATTTCAGCATTACTACTAAGCACTGGGTATGCAATTTTTGTTAAGGATGTCAGTTCTTTTTTATTTGCAGATTATAGAAGAGGGTCCAATTACAGTTGCTCCACCTGAAACTGTGAAGCAATTAGAGCAGGGTGCATGGAGACTTGCAAAGTGTGTAAACTATATTGGGGCTGCAATTGTTGAGTATCTTTATAGCATGGACTCTCGCAAGTATTATTTTTAGAACTGAATCCTCATTTACAGGTATATAGAATTTGCTTCAGTAAGCATTATGAGCATGGAACTAATAATGTTGGATTTGAATTTCTAGTTGTCTTGAGGTGAATAGAATGGTAACATGATTTTGACTAAAATAAACTCATTTGCTTTTCATGTTCATTGCAGTCAGGAGGAGGAATCCACGAGTTTTCAGATTCTCAGTTTGGTATGTACACATTTATTTTTCAGTGGCTTAAGAATTGCTTCTGTTAAAGGTATGTACTATTGATAACAAATAGTTATGAGTTTCAGGTCACATTTCACTACACAGTTGACCTTCTCCATGTATGTTAATAATTTTAGATATGCAACATTAACAATAGATCGTGCTATGAAACTTTCTTAGGTATGGTTCCAAGTAAATCACATGGGGAATGCCCATTTGAAAATGCTGATACTACAGGATTAGGGAATGCCCATTCGAAAATGGGTGTAACCGCTATCCATGGCCTAAACTACGTATGTAGATCTTGTTGCTCTATTATGGGTGAAAATTTGAAATTACTAAAACTGAGTTAAAGTAGGTGCATGGAGACTAGGAACATGCACATATATATTGGTGATTATGTATATAGTATATACTATATTATTACATCATACTTATGTGATACGGCTAGCATTATTGTTTGTTATATTGTGGTTAATTAAATTTATCTATATATTTTATCCATGGAAAATGTCTTTGGGGAAACCCTTTAGGTACTAGAGGTAAATTTCGCTGGAGTACAACATGCACCCTTAACCCAGACGCAATATACTGGCCTTGTAGCCATGACCTTCCCATGTTCTCTGCCTTGAAGCTAATTGAACTAACCCACTAGGATGAAATCATAAACACGTGTGTGTATAGCTATATATGCGAGTGTATTTATATATATGAGAAGTTAATTTGAAAGTTAAATTTTATCCTCCAATTTGATAGCAATATGAGACACATGTCTTGTACCTTCAACATGCATGCATGACATCCACAAGGGGCATGACAAACAATTCCATAAAGATAATTCACGATTTGGATTTCAAGTGCATTCACAACGTTCAAGCAAATGTTAGAGAAGGAAGCATGATGACTAGCATTCCGTCATCTCTGTTTCAAGATTGAATTATGATAATCAGGTCAGAGTTCTTACAATCGTTGCATTTTAGTTTTAGTACTATGTGTTTAGGTTTCTGGAAAAGTATGTCATGATGATATTGGTGAACCTTGTTTAGTAGAACTAATTATCTAGGAAATTGTATCATAGAAAAAATCCAACAATGTGTAAGGACCTACACCCTTGCTTTGACACTATATGACCAGCAACTATAACACTCATAAGAAAGTATGTCCTCTCGATATTCATGTCCAAAACAGAGCACAAGCAGTGGTGGAGGAGAAGGAACTATAAAGTTGACGAGTAGATTGTCCTGTTTTCTCTTATAATGCTATCATTTTGGCACTGTAGTTTAGTTTCTATTTCCAAATTTCAAATGGGTGCAAATCCTTTCTACAAAGTCACCTCTAAAATTTAAATCAAGGGTAGCATTTCATCTTGCTTTAGAGAGGAAATGCTTTTGAGAGTATTATATACAATTTTCTCTCTCCCTTATTGTCTTGTGAGGTCTATGGATTCTTAAAGTGGTCCTATGTTTATTGGGTAGTAGTTCAAATCCAGTTCCTTTTATATGCTAAACTTTGTATATTGTATTTATAAGCTTTTTTTGATATGTCAAGTTATGGTAACTAGCATGGAACCTGACTTGCCTGTACATCTTTTGGAGATCATTTTTATATTTCTTTCCATTAATATTTTCCTTTGTCATGATTGTTTATTCATGAAGTTCATGGTTTATGTACTGTATACATTTCTGCAACTTGAACATGGCTGCACCATACGTCGTGGATCCATGCAGTTACATTTCTAGTGGATTTTCCAAAACTAGTGGTTTTGAGATTTTTCTTGACAGTTAAGTTAGATTTAGCTTTCGATTAGTGATCAAAAATTTGAATGCATGCAACTTGAATGTTGTATTCCATATTTGGGGCTCTTCAGTGTTTTAAGTTGTCTGTTTGAAAATTAATATCTTTGTGATCAGGGTCTGGACTATGTTCATAACAGTGGTGACAAAGTTTGCAATATTTGAAAAGCTTAAAAGATGACTTCCTTTTAAATGGCTTGCTTTTGATATCCATGCACATTGAAAGATGACATTTTTGTATAAACTTCTAGTTTCCTAGCATACATTACCAGATATGTGAGTGCTTCAATTATTTCTAATTTTCTACACATTGATCAGGGCACAATCTATTGTATATATGTTGTTCAAATTTTTCAAAACCAATATCATCTTTTTGACAATGGTGTGGTGTCACTAATAAATATAAAACTCTGTTTACACTTTTTACTATATTTTACAGGAAGGAACGGAGTGGGGTAGTAGGTGGATGTGAATTTGAGTCTTCTCGCCCAGCATGATCAGGATTTACCTAGATTTGCTGTAGCTGGCTTTTCTTCAGCTCAGAATAGCCTCAAGGCTGCCCAGAATAGCCTCAAAGTGCCCACATTAGCCTTAAGGATGCCCAGAATTAAATTGTAGGATGTTTGCTGCTGCTTTAGATAATAACCAGGGCTGCTGTAGGTGACCATTTGAGGATTGTCTCATTACCAGAAATTATCAGAAATGGTGGTATTTCTCTGTTGCTTCCACAATACATGCTATCTGGCATAGATGATGTATTTGTAATGGTAGGAATGCAAGAGTTCTTTTATGATCAGATGCCAGACACTATGAAAATTCTGGGTATTGCTGTGTATCTGAGTGTTCTAGGGGTTGGTAATTTTTTGAGCAGCATCCTTATTTCAGTTACTGAGAAGCTTAGTTGCAGAAACAAGGGGAGTTGCTGGTTTGTAGACAACCTGAGGAATTGTGTGGATGCTCATACAGAGTCCAACTATGCTTTTATGATTCATCCCTCCTGTGATGTAGATGATTTGAATAGTATTGATTCATCCATGCAACTTTGTATTGAGATTGCAATTAATGATTACCTGTGAGGAATTGTGTGGATGCTCATACAGAGTCCAACTATGATTTTATGATTTATCCCTCCTGTGGTGTAGATGATTTGAAGGGTATTGATTCATGCCTGCAACTTTGTATTGAGTTTGCAATTAATGATTACCTGTGGAATTGTGTGGATGCTCATACAGAGTCCAACTATGCTTTTATGATTCATCCTTCCTGTGGTGTATGATTCATCCCTCTTCTGGTGTAGATGATTTGAAGAGTATTGATTCATCCTTGCAACTTTGTATTGAGTTTGTAATTAATGATTACCTGTGAGGAATTGTGTGGATGCTCATACAGAGTCCAACTATGCTTTTATGATTCATCCCTCCTGTGGTGTAGATGATTTGAAGAGTATTAATTCATCCCTCCTATGGGATGGATGATTTGAAGAGTATTCCCAGTGATCGTGACAACTATGAGTAAAATCTTAAGCAAGTGATTGACAGATTGAAGATTCACAAGTGACTAGTATGGATCTCCCTAAGGAGACTTATATTTGAGTCACGAGCTTATACAGCTCCTAAAACAAAGACATAATTGAATCAAAACTAAAACCATTTTAAACATGTTTCATGTATTTTCTTCCTTTTCATGAATTCATTAAATGGAAAAATTACATGGTGAACTACATATATCTGTAAATATCTTTGAGAATAATGAGAGTTTCGGTGATTTAATATTGTTTTTGTTTCCATCAGAATTTTGGGTCACAGGGGCATTTTGGATCAGATGAGAACATAAGCTTCCTTGGAGTTTTTGACGGTCATGGACCATATGGACACTTGGTTAGCAAAAGGGTTAGAGACTCTCTGCCTAGCTTGCTTATGAACCAGTGGGAAGAACTGCTTTTAGCTGATTGGCCTGGTCCTGCAAATAGTAACGATTTTGAGGTTGTTGATTCAAACAAATTGTGTAATGATTCGGATGGGGATGTTCACAAAGAAGATTCCAAGATGTTTGCAGCATGGAAGGAATCTCATCTACGAGCTTTCTAGGTAATGGATAAGGAACTCAAGCTGCATCCCATTTTGGATTGCTTCTGCAGTGGGACGACTGTCGTTACCATCCTCAAACATGTATAAAAGCATTTATGCATTCTCAATTGCCATTCTCATATTTTAATAACTTGATCCATATATGGTTAGGGTCTTCCTTCACTTCAGGGCACAGGAAGACAAAATGATCAACTTTTAGCATTCATCCCTCTTCCTTTAGAGAAAGGTGACTTAGATTGTGCCCAGGATTGAGCAAAACCATAAGTTGATGAACTATCATGATTGAAATTTCATAAGCTGCTGGTGCAGACCTATCAAGCCTCAGCGAGAACTAAGGTGCCCAATGATGCAGATAAACTCCAATCTGCAACAATTTATTCTTCAGTATAGTCCACTGGTATGCAAATGCTCTGTTTCCAGATATGCAGAGCAACCTCTTCAATACATATTTAAACCTGCAAGAGTATTGGCAGTAAAACAGAGAAAACCAGATGGCGCAAACACTCTAAATATATATGACAGGAAACAAAATTATTCAGCTAGATGAAAATTTCATAACAGTATTCTTTATTCATTGCACACTAGATTACAGACAGTAACAACCATAGAAACTACTCAAAATCTATCAGCGTCTGCACCTACTTTTCAATCAGCTGGAAAAATACCTCCCTGAGCCCACGCTACCACCTCCTGCCCTTTTTTCTAACCCCACTTCCTAAAATTATTAACTGCCCTCTTATTTTCTCTAACCCAAAAAGAGTAATTGAATAGAGGGCTATTTTTAGTAAAACAAATCCCTATAAATACTGAGCATAAATAACTAACTACTGAAACATGGAAGAATTATGTTAAGGAATATGCTCTACATCACCTAATAAGCACAGGTTATGTTTGAACCTGGAACTTTTCCAACTCAAAATCAAAATTGAATCTTCATATTTAAATACAGAAACTCACTCCAAAGACAATACTTCATCATCCCTAGCCACTCCGCTGGGATCATGCAGCTAGGATTCTCAGCCTTGGCCACTCCTTGGAGGATATCATCTGCCAGAGCATTGGAATTTTCACACTCATTGATGACTCCAATGAGAAGCATGTCTTGCAGTCACTTCAGCAGCTAGCTCCAACATGCCTTGACATCCTCTCTTCTGCTCAGCACCAAAACTCTTCAGTTTCTAGCAACTCTCTTGCGACTCCTTTGTACTTGCACCTCATTTTATATCTTCTCTTAGCTAGAGCATTTAGCCTTTAGCTAGACACTTAGTTTAATATCTTTTTATGCTGTTAGTATTGATCTAGGAGTTGCTTTTGTACTCCCACTTTGTACTTACACTAGATGTAATATTTTAGACCCATTGACCAACTTTTGTGGTCATTTGTTGGACATTAATACAATTATCTATCTTATTTTATGTCCAATTTTAGCAGAGGTAGTAAGAGCCCCAAAGAAATGAATGTTATAGAGCTTTGCATCAATATTGGAATTGTTGCATATTTCAAAATGAATAATATTATCTTCATATTTAGTTTATAGTTTGAAATTTTTCCAATGGCTTATCTTTGTAGTTGTCTTTTATTAGGGCCAAGACCTTGTCATTGCAAATGTTGGAGACTCTCGTGCTATTCTAGGAACAATGTCTTCTAATGGATGTTTGTTAGCCATTCAGTTGACAGTTGACTTGAAGCCAACCTTACCTAGTAAGCTCTCTATTTTAAAAAAAATCTCGCAAACAAATTTGTGAGCTGTATTTAAATTTTACTAAATTATTCTGTGTGGATGTTATCTCTTGAGTGACTGCACAATTCAAACAATTATAGTGACTGCAATTTCATATTATTTATTTTTAGAACTAATATGTATCACTTTAATCATAATGTCAACATTGTGTCAAGTCATGCAAAGAACAGATCCAAAGGCCCAAAGCCTCATTCTACAATAATTTATTGTTTATGGGCAGTATTTGTAGGACAAGTTTTGCATACTGTTTGTTTTGTTCAATTTGTGTTTGTGAGTCTGAATTTGATTGTGGATTTACCTAAGATATTAATTTTGTAATATCCTAAATCCTGATATTTTCTATTTCTAAGCAAAAAGGATGATACAACTGGGCATGCAAACTGTCATGCAAAAATCCCTATTTTATAGGAAAAAGTAGGGTTAGGGTTTGTGAGATAGAATGAACACTTACCACTGATAAGTCGGCTGGAATACTACAGAGAAAGTATGCAAGCACTGAGAGCTGGATCAGAGATGAACTGATCTCCTCTGCTTATGGTGAACCCCCAACAACAATATGCCCAGTCAGAAAAGGATGACGCCCTCAGGCAAGGAGGTGTCTGATGGAGCTGCGGATTTGCGGGGATGATAGCCTTTCCGTGCAAGAGAGAATCCCTGATACAAGAGCGATTTCTGAGTCCTCTAGGTAGGATAGCGACTTGCTTCTGAGAGACAGTTGCTCACACCCCTGGAATCCCGAAACTGCTGATAACTGTTCCGGATAAGCACGGATGGATCTGATAATCACCGGGTACAAGAGTATGATGCTGATGATGAGAATGGTGCTTGAGTTTCGAAAGAAAACTGAGATCTGAAGGCCCCATAGCTGATTAGGGATTTTCGGCTGAAAACCCCCCCTTTACGACTGCACACAAGTCCTTGCAACGATCTATACCATATGCTATATAACTAACGAATGAATGAAGAACAAGTGGTGAACCAGTATAGCTTACCCTGAATAAGACTAGGGCAGATGTTTCACTGCCAAAATCTTATTTGCTGAAGACTCCGTCTCCAACCCCAACTGCTGTGCTACACGCTGTGCTACTATCCAAGAGCTCCCAAAATAATCATAATCCAAAGTGAAGTCTCCTCTCGCTTTATCCTCTATTTATAAAGTTCAACTGCGTAAAACCTAATCTTTGACTTAATTAGGTCACTTTATCTTCTAATTTGCCGTTGACTTGCATGCATGCAGATGGAGACTTAAAGAGTACATGCATCATTAAATAATGCTTGGATGGCATGCACGAAGGTGGCCTTTGGCCCCGGTCGCCCTTCTTGACCAAATGATGATGCCCTAGATCTTCTATGGATGGCATCAGTCCTTAGCTGATTCCCTATCTGTCAGTAACCGCTTGAACCCACAGGAATCACATAGGTTAGCGGTTTTAGGCCTCAAGGCCTAATTGGAAGAGGACATTACAGTCCTCCTCGCTCAAGATTGCTTGTCCTCAAGCAACTTCAAACTGGGATGCTGCAATACCTGTTCACCTTCCCAGGTGGCATCCTCTAGCGGTAGTTCTTTCCATTGAACTAGGTATTCCCTGATTACTCTGTTACTGAGCTTCCTCTCTCTAGTCTGTATGATCCATTCAGGAATCAGTATCAATAGTCCTTCATCATCTAAAGGGGGAAATTTGGTGGATGGAGCAATGTGTTGCCCAAGGGTCTTCTTCAGACTAGATACATGGAACACATTGTGAATTTTTCTTTCCTGGGTAAGTTCTAGTTCATATGCCACCTCTCCCACTTTTCGGATTATTTTGTAGGGTCCATAGAAGCGAGGTTTTAACTTCTCTGCTCCTTTATTTTTAAGTGAGGACTGTCTGTAAGGCTGGAGCCTTAAGTACACTAAATCCCCTACCTCGAAGCTCCACTCAATCCTGTGTTTGTCAGCATACATCTTCTGTTGATTCTGGGCTATTTGTAAATTCTCCTTCAATATTTTCAGGATGTCCTGACTGTCCTGTATCCAATCCTTATCCTTAGGAGCCCTACTGTCTCCAAATTCCAAATCTGCATAGTCCAAGGCCTCATAGCCATATAATGCCTTAAAAGGAGTCATCCTAATAGACATGTGATAAGTAGTGTTGTAGCAATACTCCCCTAGGTGTAGCCATTTGATCTAGGTTCACTGTTGCCCTGCTACATAGTTCCTTAGATACCCTTCGATCCACTTGTTGACTATTTCTATTTTCCTGTCACTCTGGGGGTGATAACTCGTACTAGTAGCCAGTTCGGTCCCCACCAATCTGAACAGTTCCTGCCAGAAGGCACCCGTGAATCTGCTGTCCCGATCACTGATAATGGTCTTAGGTAACCCGTGTAACATGAAGACCTCCTTGAAGAATAACTCAGCTACTTGAGCTGCCAAGTAGTCTGATGATATCGAGAAGAAATGTGAAAACTTGGTCAGTCTGTCAACTACTACATATAAACAATCTCGCCCTTGGACATTGGGCAAGCCTGTAATAAAGTCCATGGAGATGCTTTCCCACTTTTGTTCTGGAATCGGTAGTGTCTGGAGTAACCCTGCTGGATGGGTGTGCTCAATCTTGTTCTGTTGATAGATGCTACATTCCCGGACATGCTGCATAATCTCCCCCTTGAGGCCCTTCCATGAGAACCTCTCTCTGATCTGCCTGTAGGTCTTTAAGAATCCTTGATGCCCTGATAAAGGAGAATTATGGGCTGCCTGAATGATCTTTTTCCTCAATGTGGATTCTGGAACGAGGTATATTCTGTCTTTGTAATAGATGATGTCATCCACAATCCTGTACCTCTCATCCTGAATTTGTCCGTCCAATAATTTGCAAGCGAATTTATTTTTGGAGTATTCCACTAAGAGAAGTGCCCTCCAATCTGTGGATATACTACTGAGAGATAATGGGTCTGGACACCTGGATAATGCATCAGCTACTACATTAGTCTTTCCTTTCACATACTCGATCTTGAAATCATAGTCTTGTACCTTGCTGACCCATTTCTGCTGTCGCTCATTCAGTTCCTTCTGCTCCAGGAAATACTTGAGGCTGTTATGATCGGTTTTGATTTTGAACTTACTGCCCACCAGGTACTGTCTGAATTTTGTGAGAGCATGCAAGATGGCCAGCATATCCTTGTCAAATATGGAGTAATGGCGCTCGTAGTTCTTCAGTTTATGGCTCTCAAATGCAATAGGGTGATGATTCTACATCAACACTGCTCCTAACCTTCCCCTAAGGCATCACATTCTACCACAAAAGGTTGTGAGAAGTCTGGTAATGCTAGAACTGGACAAGAGCTCATAATAACCTTCATCTCCTCGAAAGTTTTCTGTGCTAAGTCTGTCCAAGTGAACGCTCCCTTCTTGGTGAGATATGTGAGGGGTGCTACAAATTGGGAGAATCCCTTAACGTACCAACGGTAATAAGTACACAGACCTAGGAACCCTCTCAACTCTGTAACTATTTTTGGCGCAGGCCAATCAACTTGTACTCCTTCTGCATTGATTACGTGTCCTAAGTACATAATTTCCTTCATGCCAAACTCACACTTAGACATTTTTGCATATAGCGAATGCTCTTCTAAAATACTCAATGTTTCATCCAGGTGTTTTAGATGTTCTTCCCAGGTTTTGCTATAAATCAGGATGTCATCAAAGAATACAAGCAAAAACTTACGTAGCTGTGCTCGAAAGGTGTGGTTCATGCATGAATGGAAAGTGTCCGGAGCATTGGTAAGTCCGAAGGGCATGACCAAAAAATCATAGTGACCATAATGATAGCAGAAAGCTGTTTTGGAGATGTCCTGGTCCCTTAGCCTGATCTGATGGTACCCCGAGCGAAGATCGATTTTGGAAAAGTATTGAGCTCCCCAAAGCTCATCCATGAGTTCGTCAATCCTGGGAATTGGATACCTATTCTTAATGGTCTTTTTGTTAAGTGCTCGATAATCGATGCACATTCGCAGTGTACCATCCTTCTTCTTGACTAGTACTACTGAGGATGCAAAGGGGCTAGAACTGGGCCAAATATATCCAAGCTCCAGTAATTCCTTGATGGTTTTCTCAATCTCATCCTTGTACCTTTTGGGATGCCAGTAAGGAGTGGTGATGACTGCTTGTGTTCCCTCCTCTAGCTCGATGATTTGTTCAAAACCTCGCTCTGGTGGTCTACCTGATGGAAGGTCCCGAAAAACCTTTTCGTGTTTCTGTAGCAAGGATTGAATGTCACTTGGGTGCTGTGTGCTGGTCTCTGGGGGTTTCCTTAAGGTGAGCAAACATTCTGTAGCCCAGTCTATATCATCCTGTCGGAGCACTGCCTCCATTCTCTGTGATGAGACCGGTATTGGGGGATAAGCGTTCATGCCCCTCAAAACTACCCTTTTGCCATCTGGCCCCTGGAACTCCATTTCCATTTCCCTATAGTCTGTAGTGTATTTCCTTATAGAATAAATCCACTGAACACCCAATACCACATGATTATATGCTACATCCACTACATAGAAAGAGTCTGTCATCTGATAGTTACCTAAGGCAACATTCAGTTTTGGGATCCAGTAGTTGCACTCCATGCTAGAGTTCCCAGCTACTGCTACAGTGAATCCCTCGAACTTCTTGGTTGGAATACCTCTCTTGGCTACCCAAGCAGATTCAATGAAATTGTGGGTGGCTCCCCCATCAATCAATACTCCTACTCTGTGACCCTGTACTACTCCCCTGACCCTGAGAGTATGGAATCTTGGTACTACTGATAATGTAGCAATGACTCCCTCTAGTGTATCACCCTGGTGCGAATCCTCTTCTGTGGCCTCCTGCTCGTCGTCGTCCTCATCACTGTCTGAATACACCTCAATGTAGTGGGCCTTCGCCTTCCCTGCACACCTGTGTCCTGGTACCCATGGTTCATGACAGGTGAAGCATAGCTTCTTCCTTCTCAATTCTTTCCTAGTGTCCTCATCTAACCAAGTTTTCTTGGGCACATCCTGTTGGAAAGGTTTCCTGTCCTTGTCCCTAACAGGAAAATTGATTTTCAGAGGAAATTTGTTTTTGGGCACTGAATCCTAAAGATCCCTTGCCCTTCTAATAGCATCCTGCAGAGTGAGGGGTTTGTAGGCTTTCAACCATCCCCATAGTGGCTCTATGAGGGCCTCAGTGAATAACATAGTCAATCTTCTCTTTGACACATCTGTTACCATAACGGCTAGCCTCTAAAATTCTGAAACGAAAGCTTCTACACTACCAGTCTGCTTGAGTTGAGCCAACTCCCTGAAATGGATCTATGGATCTTTCCTGTCAAACCTCTCTATGAGTTTTTGAGTGAACTCACCGTAAGAATGTATGGTGTTGTGACCCAATGTCACCAATCCGTGGTACCACCACTCATGGGCTTCTCCGTCTAGGTGAAGTGTAGCCAATTTAATGGCATCTATCTCTGTCATGGGGTTGAGTTGGAAATAGGTATCCAACTTCTGAACCCATATCCTTGCTGATCCTCCGCGAGTCCCATCAAAGTTTGGGATGGTCAACCTGCCCAAGGTCTTCTACAACTCATAGTTGTGATTGAAACCCTTGTTGAAATTCCTGGGCCTGTTTCTGCTCTTCATGTTGCAGAAATCTGAAAAAGACATGGCAACATGAAACTCATCCCCTAAGTCTCTATACTCCTGTAGATAAGCCCCAAAAGGCTCGCTAGGTTCTACCTGCATGACCGGGCCCCCTACTGTATCTACCAAGAAGTGAGGCATGGTAGGCCTAATAGAAGGTCTGCTGTATATATGTGGATTATTTTGAATGTTAGTGTACGCTACCTTTCCACTGCTGCTTGTAGATCCCCAATCTACTGGTGAGGGAGGTGTACTGTTGAGACCTGTTTCTGGTTTCACTGATAATCTATTGATTGCATTGAGGACATATTTTTGTCCTTTGGATAAGTATTGCAATGCAGAGACCAAGCTATGAAGCTCCATTCAATCCTCTTCTTCTCCCATTCCTTTTCCCCTATCCAAATGTATACCTGTTTTTTCCATGTCTGAGTTGGTATCTTCTAGTTGGATATCTTCAAATTCTTCTGTGTATCTACTTTTCCTCCTCCTATAGGTTACAAAAGGATCTCCTTCTGTATTCATCTACTTTTCATTTCTTAAGCCCACAGCTGCCCAAGAAAATAGCTCTGATACCACTGTAATTTCCCAAATCCCGATATTTTCTATTTCTAAGCAAAAAGGATGATGCAACTGGGCATGCAAACTGTCATGCAAAAATCCCTATTTTATAGGAAAAATTAGGGTTAGGGTTTGTGAGATAGAATGAACACTTACCACTGATAATCCAGATGGACTGCTCCAAATAAAGTATGCAAGCATTGAGAGCTGGATCAGAGATGAACTGATCTCCTCTGCTTACGGTGATCCCCCAGCAGCAAGATGCCTAGTCAAAAAAGGATGACGCCCTCAGGGAAGGAGGTGTCCGATGGAGCTGGGTATTTGTAGGGCTGATAACCTTTCCATGCCAGAGAGAATGCCTAATACAAGAGCGATTTCTGAGTCCTCTAGGTAGGATAGCGACTTGCTTCTGAGAGACAGCTGCTCACGCCCTTGGAATCCCGAAACTGCTGATAACTGTTCCGGATGAGCACGGATGGATCTGATAATCATCGGGTACCGGAGTATGATGCTGATGATGAGAATGGTGCCTGAGTTTCAGAAGGAAACTGAGATCTGAAGGCCCCACAGCTGATTAGGGCTTTCCGGCTGAAAACCCCCCCTTTACGGATGCACACGAGTCCCTGCAACGATCTATACCATATGCTAGATAACTGATGAATGAATGAAGAAAAAGTGGTGAACCAGTATGGCTTACCTTGAATAAGACTAGGGCAGATGTTTCATTGCTGAAATCCTGTTAGTTTAAGACTCCATTTCCAACCCTAACTGCTGTGCTGCACGTTGTGCTGCTATCCAAGAGCTCCCAAAATAATCATAATCTAGAGTGAAGTCTCCTCTCGCTTTATAAAGTTCAACTACACAAAACCTAATCTTTGACCTAATTAGGTCACTTTATCTTCTAATTTTCCGTTGACTTGCATGCATGCGGATGGAGACTTAAAGAGTGCATGCATCATTAAATAATGCTTGGATGGCATGCACGAAGGTGGCCTTTGGCCCCGGTGGCCCTTCTTGACCAAAGGATGATGCCCTAGATCTTCTATGGATGGCATCAGTGCTTAGCTAATTCCCTATCTGTCAGTAACCGCTCGAACCCACATGAATCACATAGGTTAGCTGTTTTGGGCCTCAAGGCCTAATTGGAAGAGGACATTACAAATTTCTACATTTGATTTATCTCATATCTGACCGCCATATTGAATATAGATAGTTATGCATCCATTTAGTATGTCCACATTCCTGTGATATTATTTAAGGTCACTTTGTGGTTTAATCCTGCAAGATGGTTAGTAACTTAGTGCAATACCTATTGCAAATGGGTAAAATGAATTTAGTAACTCTCCATTATAAGGAAGGTAGGTTTAATCCTGCAAGATGGTTAGTAACTTAGTGCAATACCTATTGTAAATGGGAAAAATGAATTTAGTAACTCTCCATTCTTAGGAAGGTGAATTTCTGAACGTCTTTTTGCTGTGGGTGGTTGATAATAAAGAAGACAAACAAGTAGACATTTAAATGTTTTCAAGGCCAAAGATGGTCCACAAGACCAATAATTGCATAACTACAAGTGCAAGATTGCAGGTTTTAAAATATCTCATTTCTCTCATCTCTTATGGCAATTAAAATGGAACCAGAATCATATAAGCATGTCAGATTAAAGGCACAAAACAAGAAAATAAGAATAAACATAGGATTATAGTGAAACTTCAGCAGAAACATGTGCTTGTATTGCAATGTTGAAGTGCTTGTGCAAGACTCAGCTATCTTGCCAAGGAATTGTCCTCAGAAGAGCACTTGTCTCATGCCAGACAACTATATCTAATGATTGATCTCCTGGTTTGATTGTCTTTGAGTTTT